>JARHVA010000563.1:3495000-3525000 GCA_037957365.1 Torreya grandis | reverse complement strand
TCTTTTTCACCTTTCTAAAATAGAAATAAATAGGAAGAAATATAACATAGCTAGAAAATAGATTGAGATAAATAATACAAATGTTCAAAATCATAGTGCAAGTATGTGAAGGTGCCATAAAATTGAATCGGGATTTCATTTGCTAAAAAGACAAGAGCACTAAAAAGTGGACACTTTGGTGTCTAGCATTTTTGTCTAATTCTATCATTGTTTTCTATTTTAATTTTTGGTTCTAGATTTTGATGCAGTTTGATCTTGGTGTCCTATAAGTGTTCTTGTTTCTTCACAATCACCTGTTTGTGC
The DNA here is from genome assembly GCA_037957365.1 of Torreya grandis. Lineage (NCBI taxonomy): Eukaryota > Viridiplantae > Streptophyta > Pinopsida > Cupressales > Taxaceae > Torreya > Torreya grandis. The sequence continues at coordinate 3,524,697 of JARHVA010000563.1, read as the reverse complement.
TACTGTATGACATATTTTATTCTCAAACCCTAGATCTATCTACACACATGAATCAACAAACATATCAAAATCCAAAAAGAAAGAAACTAGATTAGGGGAAGTACTAGAACCCCTATTGTCCTAATCATTTCCTACATTAAACCTTAAGCTAGGGTCTCAGATCAAATTTAATTCTCCCTTAGGGAGCGTGCATGATCAACGCACATAATAAATGTAATAATGAACTTTTGCCTAGGCCCTTCCTTGATCAAGCATGAAAATTTATGTGTGATGCAGAAATCTTAGCTATACTATTGACTGATTTTAATTATTTAGTGTGCCAAAGTATTAAGTACCTGATATAAAATGCATTATGAAGTCCTTTATATAGTAGACTCATTATTTTGAAATTGGGAGCTTTATTTTTTCTAGCCAACATCGAAAAGATAAATAAAAATTAACGGAGTGGATAAGAAGGGTTTGGGACCCGTTAAGTAAGAAAAAATGACTATTAGATAAAAATACCAAGTAGGACATGAGTGTTAGGAGCTGTAATCCACCAAGATTCTATTGTCTAGAACTTAGAAATATAGGCTAGGAATAACACATGTCATGTCTTGGGGTCTATGGGGTTATATATTAGTTGACTAAAATAATAGAAAGGTGATAAAAGTAAGAAATAAGACCAAGAAAAGAAAAACAAAGACATGGATAGTGCAAGCAAGGCTTGTATTTTCTAGTCAGAGTCTCCTGTGAAGAGGACTATGAAAAGACATGATATGTGTGGTTGCTTGACCAATTTAGGGTGTATACATTTGCCCCCATTTTATTCTACTAATGTAATGAAATGAAATACTAGAGTAAAATAAAGAAGAATAAAATGCTTACCTAAACCTACCTACATGGAAGTGAATGTGCTACAAGGGTCTAACTAACATCTTGGCTAGGGAAGTGAATGGTGAGATGAAAAGTGCATGGAGAGAGAAGGAATCCATGGAGTGGATGCCCCCTATACTAAATTTGAATTTAGGATCCATGTATCATGGAGAAGGAGGGCAATGCTTGCCCCTTATGCTGAATCTAAGTGAAGATGAAGAATGCTTAGAGGGCCAAAGTCAATGTATATCCTTTATCCCACATAAAATCATGTTATTTGTATGTATGTATAAAATATCTATGCTATGAAGAGAAAAATCTATCATGCCTCCACTCTAAATATCTAAACTAGAATTGAGAAGTACTTGAAGTACCAAAACCAATGTCTATCCTCTATCCAATGCAAACTCATGTAATATAGATCTAAGTAATACAATGGACCAATCACTATAGATAGCTATGTGGTTCAACCTAGTGACAACTTGGGTATATGTGCATAATCTAAAAATATATTCAATTTGCAAGAAGAGAATGGCATGTATTACCATTCTATCTATATAATCCTAAGTGATGATGAACATGAACATCTATACCATGCCCCTAAATCTAGTATGTGAGTGATGCATCTGTACAATCTAGTATTCTATATAACCACATGTGATATGACATATTTTGCCATGTCTCATGTTTAAAACTAAAGACTAAAAAATTGTGCTCTGCATTATGCCAATATTCTGTGATCTATTTCTGTAATTGTGTCATGTTATATGATGTTGTATGTGTGAGATGTATAGCATGTACATGCCCCCAAATCTAGTATATGAGTCTATATCTATATAAAAATCACTATGAATCCATCTAATCTAAACCTTTGTATCTAAATAGTTTGTGTATCTATATCAAAATCACTATGAATCCATATAATTTGAACCATTGTATTTATATAGTATATGTACCTATAAACTGAAGGTATATCCTCTGAATGTCCTGAGTAATGTAGAGTGACCCACATAAATTAAGTTAATGTATATCTCAACTAATGGGAGATAAATATGATAATCTGAATGTTGAATGTGTAATAAACATGGTGTATCTGCTTATGGGAGTGGATGAGTATGCTAGGTAAGTGTAGAAATAGGAATAATATGAATGATGCTCAGAGGGACAAAATCTTTGATAGAAGAGGTCTAGCAAAAACTAATGAGTAGTGACATAGTAATAAAAACAAGGTTGGAATGTTGTAAACAGGTTAAAAGGTTTTTTGATTGACTAGATTCTATTGTTGAGAGTGGAACATGTTTTGATTGATGATGACCAAGGCACGTGTCTAGGTATAAGAGAAATATATATATGTTCATGGCAAAGTAGGAAAATAAGGTAGTAAAAGAGTGAAGCTAGAGTGATGTCGAAGGTATCATTGTCATGATTTTGTGGAAAAAAATGGTTCAAAAAATGGAGTAATGAGGTTCAAGTTATGGGTAAAACGGTATTTTATTTTGAATGAAAAAACTAGTTAGCATAGGAAATTGGATTGAATTTTGATTCTTTTATGCATTGACTAGGTTGATATTTTGATCTCTAGAGTGTGAAAAACATCAAGGAGATGATCAGATACCATGACTTGATTTGATTAGCTATAAATCGAGGTTCAAGTTGGTGGTGATGTGACCCTAGTGAGCATCTCAAAACACTTGGTTTTTGTCAGTTTTTAGGCTTGTTTTAGTGTTCTTGAGGGCTTAAAATCAGCTTAAGAAGTTTTTTCTATTTATATCACTCCTATCCTATAGTCTACGACTCCTATCTAGGGTTCAACACTCCTATTAAATGCTCCTATCCTTACTACATGTTGTTGTCTAAGAGATAGAATTTTTCTATGATGTTGCTTTGTTGTTTACTATTATCCAAACTTATCTTTTGATTTAGTATTATTGATTGATATATGTGTTATTTTTGGTGATGAAAGGTGAGGTGTAGATGAGATAATTCCATAGGGGTCATGTGATGGAGAAATTGAGGTTGTTACCTCTATTTACTGATGAGAGAACAATTATGGATAGAGTAGGGTTGGGTCACATGTGTGACCTAGGTATAATGTAGTGGGACCGATATCTAATGATCACTTTATGTGAGAGGTGGAACATGGATACATATAATTTTTGGCTTCATACAAGGGAGATGACTATGATTTTGGAGGATGTGTATCATATACTACATTTACCAGTTAGTGGGTAGTGATATAGTACATGATGACATGGGTGCTGATGCGATTGATCATGCATCTTTGTATTTTGATAGTGTGCCCTTAGGTATACATCGAAGAGGTAGTGACTCTGATGAGCTAATATTAGTCATTATGCAGCTAATGTTTCATTCTTGCAGAAGTGATTGACTATTTTATTGGCATATTTTATTGATGTGAATAGGAATGGAGTATCTATTTCATACAAGATGCATAGGATTGTGTGTTGTATGGAGGTATATGGAACTATATTCTCATGGGGGAGTATTATGCTAGGCCATTTATATAGGGATATCTATAGGTTTACTTAAGAGTCATTTAGTGATGTGGTGAGCATGGTGACCTTATTGCATTGTTAGGCCTATGAGTGCATAGCATTTGTGTGGCTGATTGGATTACTGAGAGTAGAGTGGGCATATCCATAGCCATTTAGGGAGTGGTAGATGAGTATAATGGATATTTGATCCTATTTTATGGACCATTATAGGTTGGTTTTAGATGGATTTGTTGATGACAACATCATATAGAGGACTTATAGAAGATCTCCTAGGTGGCTAGAAGATGAAGTACAACTAAATTACATAAGGGTTAGCTATTAGATACATGACCACTGGGGTGGATTATATGATCACTTTTAGTATGATCATGTTACTAGATAGTTTAGGGTACCACAAGATGTGCCCCCAACAACATTGGTGTGGGTGAGGAGCATGTAAGCGTCTACAAGGGCAAGAACTCCTGTGAGGCCTATTGAGGCTGAGCTCACACCATTACCCTTAAATGTAATGGATGTAATCATAGATATTATAGATTTGGATTATTTTGGATGTATATATACATATACCATGTGGTAGGCTAGGCATTAGTGGGCTCTATTTTAGCCTAGCTATGTAGGGGATGCACCAAATTATGAGTATCATTAGGAGATCCAAATGATGGGAGGTAAGTAGTAATCACATTTGAATTGTGTATAAATGTGTGCTTTAGTTTGATTTTAAATTATATAGCTAATTTAGTATCATAATATATGCATATGTGAAGTAAGAGGTGCTTAGGATGGAGCACATGATAGGATAGGAGATGAATATGATGATTACTAGGAGACACTAATCGATGATGTGTGTTAGGAGCTATAGATGGGGGTAATATTGGGAATTTGAGACTAAGCTGATCAACTTAATTTGACTTAATCAATCCCAATTTCTTATCCAAGGCTAAAATGGTATTACCTACTAATGTTTGTTGGAATAACTTAAGCAGAATCAAAAGACTCGTATGAGATGCTAAAGCCTTATGAAAGGATTGAAGGTGTATGAATGGATCTCCAATTCCATAAAATTGAGTCAATGATGGTATTTCAAAATTATTAGGCAATGAATCTTTGACAAATTTCTTTGTAAGAGGGTTACCATGCTAGTCATTTTCATCCATCCAAGACTTATAAGCCTTGTTTTCCAAATTACGGAGATGTACTTGGTGTTGTAATTCACCAACTACATGCATCAAACAAAATAATCTCTTGGGATGGTATATTATTATCTTTAAGTGGTTCATTTAAACATTGAATTTGATCATTTATTTTAGCCATGGGAATACTACATTTAGAAATTGGATCATAGGGAGGGGGTGCGCTCACTTGAACCTTTGGAGGAATGGTAACTTGGACCTTAATAGAAGGATGTGGGCTACAATTATCTTTGGTTAGAGGGTGAGAAATAGCTGCTACTATAGTATGGGATGGCTTGGAAGATTCATTGGTATCTCTAGTATTTATTTAATCACATTTTAATTAAATAGAAGATACGATGTTATCATTGACATGTGCAACATTTAAAATAGAATCATGCATAGAATTAGGAGCAACATTTTTCAATGAATTATGTTTGAGAAAAGTGAGAGAAGAGTTATAAGAATGAGATGCATTTACTTCTTCACTATATTCATAAGAGTCATCATTATTCCATGCATTATCACAATTAGAATTTTGTTCATTTGAAATAGGAGAAGTAGAAGTATCACTTTCATATTCACTCTCATTGTCATATTCATTTGCATGTTCACTATCATACTCATTATCACTTCTATTATCACTAGGGAGAGGGGTAAGAGAAGATGTTAATTATTTTCTAATATGTAATAAATTATCATGTGAAATTGGAATACTATGTGCAACTATGTTATCTTTTAATGGAGTGCATGCATTATTTTAATTTACAATATGAGAAGTAGGAGTAAGAGAGTTATCATTTAAACATTCTTTTGTCATTTTTTGAGATGACAAAGTAGAGTTAAGAACATGAGATGTATCATTCAAATTATGTATTGGAAATTTGATTCTATTTCATTTATATTATTTTAATTTAAACATAAAAGTAGCGAAAGAGAGGGAGAAAATAGGTTTAAATGCAATCAAATTATCACCAATGAGAGGTTTACTTAGAATTTCTTGACTAATTTGTACATTGGATGTATTTTAAATCAGAGATTTTAACTTTCCCATTTATCAAAATTATTTTCTTTGGAAGAGTGAAGAAAAGAGATAATTTTGAGAGAAGAAGATGCATCTACTTTTCTTCACTATCATTTTCATATGCATCATCTTATTCCTCATTACAATAATAGTAATTGTATTCATTGTAAATGAAATCATTTTCTTCATTTTTTGATAATATGTAATTTTGCAAATCTGTCCATTCATTGACATAATTATGAGAACAAATAGAAATTTATCTATAGGATGAGAGGGAAGAATTGCCTTAGTGGTCATTTTATTGATTTCACCAAACATAGTATGTAAAAGTACTATTAAGAAAATAAATGCAATAATTACTAGTAACATAGATATTTTCAAAATATTTTTGACACTCAAAACAATTTGTAAAAAATTTAAAAATTTTATTTTAAAATTTTAAGGGAGGAAGGCTTGGGGTTTGAGGACCTAGTTTTGAAATCTTAGGGTTTTGTGTTGGATTTTTAGAAATTTGAAATTATTGGAATAATTTGAATTATAAAATAAATTTAAATATAATAAATGTACAAAAATTTATTAAAAAATCAAAATTTTGAAATTGAATTTTTACACAAAAATGTGAAGGAAAAACCTAAGGGTGCTTAGGTTTTAGATTTGTTCGAAGTAAGTTAGGGTCACCAAATGATTTAACTTATTTGATAATAATTGAGTTGTATTCCTATTTTAGTTAAGGGTCTAGATTAATAAATTAGTAAAAAATATAACAATAAATACAACCCTAATTTATACAATTGTTTATCTTTTTTACCTTTCTAAAAATAACAATAAATAAGAAAAAATATAAATTAACTAAAAAGCATATTAGGATGGCTGATATAGAGGTTTAAAATGGTTGTGTAGGACTAGGAAGGTGTCGTAAACTAGAATCTAGCTTTCGTTCAATGAAATGATAGGAATGCTAAAAAATGGACACTTTAGTGTCTGAAGTTGTTGTCCATTTTAATTTTTGGTTCTGCATTCCCATATAGTTTGATCTTGAGGTCTTGTAGTTATCTAGGTTTCTTAACAATCACCTATTTTTATTGTTGTATGACCTATTTTCTTCTCAATCCCTAGGTCTATCTACACACAAAACAACAAACATATCAAAATCTAAAAGGAAAAAAAACAAGGTTAGGGGAAATCTGATTACACGATCTAGAACCCCTATTGTCCTAATCACTACCTACATTAACCCTCAAGCTAGGGTGTCAAATAAAATATAGTTCTCCCTTAGGGAACGTGGTAATCAATGCACATGGTAGATGCAAGAACACACTTTTGCCTAGGCCCTTCCTTGATCAAACATGAAAATCTATGTGTCATGAATAATTTTGAGTTATACCATTGACTGATTTTAATTATTTAGTGTGCCAAAGTATTAAGTGCTCGATATAAAATGTCTTATGTAGTCCTTTACAAAGGAGACTCTTTATTTTGAATTTGAGAGCTTTATTCACTCTAGCTAGCATCAAAAAGATAAATAAAACTTAATGGAGGGGATAAATTTTTTTTGGGACCTATTAAGTAAGAAAAATGACCATTGGATAAGAGAATTGAGTAAGATAGGAGCATTCAAAACTGTAGTAAAAAAAATTCTATTTTCTGAGACATAGAAAAATAGGATGAGAATCACATAGGCCAAGTCTAGGGGTCTTTAGGGGTATAGATCAATTAACTAAGACTACGAAAAGGTGATAAAAGTGAGAAACAAGACCAAGACAAGTAAAACAAAGACATGGCTAGTGTGAACACGGCTCGTATTCTCCAATCAAAGTCTCCTATGAAGAGGACTGTGAAAAGACATGATATGTGTGGTTGCTTGACCAATTTAGGGTGTATACAACAACCATGTTTGCATGTATGTTGAAATGAAATTAATGAGCTTGACATTTGATTAGTTTTTTAATGAATAAGTTATATTTAATAGAACATTTTCATTACATTAAATCTTGTTTTATCAAAGTTGGATGGCATTGTATTGCTAGGTCAATATATTAATCATATGGTGTGTGTAGGATAGATGAATCAATTCATGTGGATTTTACTAGTTGTTAGTGGGTACTTTCAGAATAATGTTTGCTTTCCACCGCCTATCGTTACAGGTTCCTATCTCTTGGTTTTTTTAATCCCAATTGTTTAAGCAAGGAATAAGGGCCTACAAACAAGATAAAAGCTATATTATGTTATTTTTAGTACATTATTTACAGCTATTATCAAATGCTAACTTCATCTATCCATGCTTCTTCCAGGTGGTTGGTTTTTTATTTCCTATCTTTTTCAATGCTGAAACACAATCCAAAAGCTGGAAGAGTGCCTCCAAACTCTAGTGCAAGAGTAGGTACTAATGGCGTTCCACAACACTTATTCACATTCCTAATGAACGATATCTATTATATTTTTTCTTAATAAAATGGTGATAATTTTTTATAGATTTTGAGTTCTTGGATTAAATACATGCCCAATATTATATATTATTACGAATGTGAATAATTAAAAATGGTGATAGTTATGTCTAGATTTAGGTTTATTAGCTTCAAAAAATGGCGATAGTCTTAAATTTAAATTATTGATAAATTAAAGAAGCTACAATGGATAATTATCATAACATAATTATAATATAGAAGTATATATATTTTTATCTTTTATAATCTTAGTTATATTCTTTAATAATATAATACAATTTATTATTATATAAAGTTGTTAATATAAATATTATTTTGATTTTTAATGTTTTTATGAAGTTATTAATATTTATTATATTTCCATTACTATGAAGTTATTGTAAGATAATTACAATTATATGAATAATAGAAATTTGAATCAATGTATTCAAGGATAATTGCTTGGAAGAAAAATGTCCTTTGAAAGTGAAGGGGAGAAAAATGAATATGAAGAACAAAGGAGAGAGCAAAAAGTAGATTACCTATCAAGGCTATGAAGAGAAGATAAAATGATGATATTATTTAACAAAATGCAATAGAGCATGAATGGAAGCCCAGACCAGGCCTACACCAAACTAAATTTATGATGGTTTCTAAGATTGATATGTTGGGTAGAAAAGATATTGATAGTCAAGAATTTTGAAATGTAAAAACCCAAGATTAAGAATAACTAAAAATATATCTTAAATTAATAACCATGGAAAATAAAATGGATTATTTTATATAGAAGAAATAGAGTCTAATTTTTGTTATGAAAGTTTATATGAGAATAAAAAATAACGTTTGATATAATTATTACATATCGTAATCAAGGCCAAACTAGATCTTTAATTGGATATGATAATTAAAAGAATGATAGGAAAGATAAATTTTATTTTATTGGAGGGATTAAATTAGCACTTCTAAAGTTATCAAAACCACAATATTTCCTTCTTTTTCTACTTGTTCTAACTAAAGTTTAAATATTTAACATTGGTACATCAACAATACCTACAATTTTATAAATACAAATTTAATTTTTTATTTTTAAATAGAAAAACTAAGTTTAACAAGTTTTTAAGAAACAAATTAATATATTAGATATATATTAATTGATGAGATGAGCTCTATAAATTACAATATTTGAAAATATAAATTCTCAACTATGCTAAGTATTTAAAAAAACTGTTGATATGTGATTGGTTGAAAGGGCTATGTTTTTTTTATCGGATTTGGAACAATTTTCTAAACTAATAGTTCTCGTAGGACCACTCTCCAACTTCTCCAAACTGTTACGTGACATGAAAAGCGAAAGTTTGAGATCAAGTTGAATGATAGCTCTGTAGAATAGCCAAACGATGCAGTGTCACCTCCAGATGACGGACAACAACATGAAACGCACACTTTTTTAATTGTGAATGAAAGAACTCAATCGGCGAGTTTGTAGTAGACAGCGTGAAACGCAAACATTTTCTATTCAGTAGACAAATTTGATTTGAATGATCAACTGTTTCACAATTTAGGATATATACACTGAATCGGAGAGATTATAAGATAGAACTGTAGAAAAGTAGAGCAGCCCACGAGGCTAGCCTGATAACAACAAAAGTAACGAAGCTTTGTCGTGGAATAGTACAACGATGTCTTCAATCAAAGAGCTGTGGTGGACTGAACTGTGAAATTCATCTAACACGCGATTCAATATCAGTCATTGATTTGGAAAACATGGCGTCTTGGTTATTAGTTTCTTGACGCAAGCCCAACAAGAAATTATTTAAATAGGACCTCAGATCAAAAGCATTAATCAGTTCTGGTCATCTATATGTGTTTCACATTTCATTCTTACCCTGTCATTTTCACTTCTCTTTGGCTTTCAACAAAATTACAAATGGCCATTACCGTTGTATAAATGAGAAATATTGATGGAGAAGACAGGGAGGCCATCATGGATAAAATAGCAAAGGGATGTGAGACTCCTGGATTCTTTAAGGCAAACACATCTTTTACTTAGATTATATCCATATGCTTCCGTTTTCTATAGCATACTAACAGTATATGTTTTTATTTTTATAATTTCAGCTTGTAAACCATGCCATAGACCGCGGTCTTATGGAGAATGTGAAGAAGGTTTGCTCAGAGCAATATAAACTTAACAGAGAGCAAAATTTCATGGATTCTTTACCCGTAAGGTCTCTGAACAACGCCATTTCGGTAGAGGTGAAGGGTACCAATGTTGACAAGATTTGAGAATTTGGACCGGGAAGATGTTTTTCAAGTACACGAGATGCGTGATACAAATTCCTGGCCTTCCGAGCCCAGAGATTTCAAGTACGTTCAATCAATTGTCGTATTACTCTACTTGAATTAAGACACAGAAAAACATAATCCGAGAGTAATATTTACTAATATTGCATGGAAATAATCGAGGATGTTCCGCAGCCAGATATTCGCACTCAGAAAAATTGCTGGAGATAATAAGCCTAAATTTGGGGCTGGAGAAAGGGTATGTGAAAAAGGCATTTGCAGGTAAAGAAAAGCCATTCTTTGCACCAAGGTGAGCCATTATCCTCCCTGCCCTAGACCTGACCTGATCAGTGGCATCCGTGCAAATACGGATGCGGGCGGCCTCATTCTTTTATACCAAGATGACGAGGTGCTCGGGCTTCAGGTTCTTAATAATGGCAGTTGGATGGACGTACAGCCGCTGCGATATTCAATAGTTGTCAACACCGAATGATCAGCTGGAAGCCGTGAGCAATGGAAGATATAAAAGCGCATGGCATCGTATTCTGCCCACCAAGTATGGCGTCGTTTTATAACCCGTCATATAATGCAGTGGTGAGCCCTGCACCTCAGCTTACTAATGTTAATGTCGGTTATGAATCGTCTTGTCATCCACAGTATTTGTTCGGCGACTACATGCGACTTTATATTCAGCAGATATATGAAGAAAAAGAGCTACGGTTCGAAGCCATGAGAGTGTCGAATGAGTCACTCTCCTGCTATGGAGGGGGACAACAATTTTATACGGGAAGCATTTCACGACTCGTGGCACGAAGTGTTTTCACAATAATGTTTTGTATGTTTTTGACTTTTCAACAATTCCGGAATACTAAAACATATTAGTTATTTATCTCGTACATTTTCGAAGAATATATTGGACTGATTTGAGAAGATAAGTATATTACACATTTCACTGCTTTGGTAAGTTTAGTGTTTGAAGCGATTGAAATATTTTGCAACTTCTGTTGACAACCATGTAAAACTATCGCAAAGCTTAATCCTTCATGACGTAGGTATCTTTAATATGTTTATATAAAATCTCAAAGTTAGTTTGAATTATAATTCTATGGACACTTCCATTATCGTGTGAATGGAATCAATTGGTACCGATGATATGTTCGGTGTACTAGGAATTCGTGAGGTAAATCCTTTGCGCCTTAAACATGCACTTTATAATTATTGTTTAATAATATTAAGGAGTAATTTGATAGATTTTATTAGAAAGTGACTTTCAAATTCAATGTGAATCATCATCATTCTTTATATTTGAATGAAATATGAGCTGAAATAAAATTATGAAAACATGTTTTATATTAAACGAAATAAATATATAGAATACATTTATGAAAATAAGTATCGTGGATGATTCATAGAAATATTTGGTTATTTTTTGAATATATGTGTTGAAGACAAAAGTATAATTGTATAAATAGATTTTTTTTTTAAATTGTAAGATCAAAGTTTTGTTAAGGTGACTAATATATATCAATAGGAATGTATGTTACAATGTCTTTAATATATTTTTTAAGAATATATGATAAGTATAGCGTTTAAAAATTCAAAACTTAACCATAATTTGTTTGAATAAAACACGGTTTAATATCCACTTGCATTTCTTTTTTAAAAAATATGAATAATAAAAAATATTGCATCAAATGTTTTGATCAATATATTAAAGTTTATATTAAATAAGAAACGTTGAATTTGTAATTCCTTTTCAATTTTAATATTTGATTTTTTATTTGAATAGTATATAAATTTTAATATATAATTTAATTAATTCCTCTGATTGGCCCCCGGGAGGCTCAGCTGTGAACAGAAGTGAGCTTGGCCATATCCTTGAGTCCAGAGGGTGCAATTCTATCCAAGGCAGTGATGTTCTTGCCTGGGGAGGAGATACTACTGGTCAATATTCTGTTTCGTCTGGATATTCTATATTGATCAAGCAAATTGACAATGGTGACCAGGTTGTTTGGGGGAAAAAAGTTTGGAGCCGGATTTCTTGGCCCAAATGCAATTTTTTTTTGTGGCTTCTCACTCACAACAAATGTCTCACCTGGGACAATTTAGTTAAGCGCGGATTTCAGGGGCCTTCTATTTGTGTTTTTTGCCATAAGAGTGAAGAGACAGGGGCGCATTTGTTCTTTCAATGCCCCTTTGCTAAACAGGTTTGGCATTTGTGGTGGGATGCCTGGGGCGCCCCCTGCCGCCATGTTCATTCTTTGTGTGATTTCTGGAATAATCACAGACCTGCCTCTGTGAGTAGTTCTTTGCTCCAAAATGCTTGGCTGGCCGGCCCTTCCTTTATTCTTTGGAATTTGTGGTTAGAAAGAAACAGGAGAATCTTCAGGGGAGCGCACCTTGCATTGGGTCAGCTGTGGTCTTCTATTTTAAATTCGCTGCAAGAGACGTTGGCTGCCAAGTGTATGAAGGGTGCGGCCTTGGATGCTGAGGAGGACGGAATGCTCCAACGTTTGGGTCTCGCTCTAAGTCCTTGTTGTGACTTGGCGTCTGGTGGAGGAGTGCTGCGTAGGAATTCCCAAAGGGCGCGACCTGTCAATAGAGCTGGCCGTTGGACTCTGCCAGAACCCGGTTTTGTCAAGGTTAATACGGATGGGTCCTCTCGAGGGAACCCAGGGGAGGCCGGCATTGCTGGTATTGGACGGGATTCTGCAGGGAATATCAAATTTCTGTTTTCAATCTACAAAGGCTGCCATACTAACAATCTCATGGAAGCCATGGCGATTCTGGAGGCTGTTAATTTTTGTTGTCAACATGGATGCAGTAATATCATCTGCGAATCAGACTCGCAAGTTGTGATTAATCTGTTGAATTCCGGTGAGACAGGTAAAGTGGGTTGGCATCTTAATCTCATTGTTCATCAGATTAGGCATTTAAGTACTTCGTTGAATTCTATTGCTTTCAAACACATTCCACGTGAGTGGAATGGTGTTGCTGACTGTCTTGCCAAATGGGCGTCGGAGAATGGTTCCGCGTGGAAGATTACTGATCTGGAAATGATCCCTGCTAGGATGTATCAGGATTTGCTCTCCCTGGTTAGCCAGGAAAATGTTTTGTAATTCTGGTCTTTTCGTTTACTTAATAAATTTTTACCCCTTTTAGTCCAATATATAATTTAATTATTTTTAATGCTTGTTTTTTATTTTAAGATATTTACTATTATACTTTATTTATTTAGCAAATAAATTCAAATAGAATGATATAATTAATTTATCAAAATAAATTTGAATGATTATTTAAACTTTGAAATAGTTAATCTTTCATATTCTCTCTATTTAAATGGTATAAAGTTTTTAATTTATAATTTATTGGAAATATTAAATGACTCCTTTCCATTTAGTCCATTAGAAAATGGACTAATAAATTTTCAAAAGTCAATCAAAATAAATGATTCTTTTCATGTTTCATTTTGTTTCCAAACGTACATGACATTTTCTAATGAACTAAATGGTTTGTATTCAATTTCTTGTCCACACAAATTAAATAAATATTTGTATCACCAACCCATTTCTTTCCTACATGAATTGGTACAAACTATAACATATATACTAGCCATTATATTTCCACATTGTTATACTTTCTCTTTAATTAAAGCCATTGATATTGTGTTGTTCACATCTATAGAATAATATGGTCTAAAAAATAACATAACTATTTTCTTTACATCTTGAATTATGTCAAAAGACTTTTTGGGTCTTTTACATCTTCGACCAACATAAATATTAGTGGATGGTAATCTTAAATTAATTGATCGATCTCACATGATAATGTGAGCGTACCTTTGGGGAAGGTCATGGCATATGTTAGGATATACATCAAAATTATATTAAATTATAAGAGGGAACATATTATCGTCATTGTGTTGTGGATAATTTTTATAATAATTAACTAAATCCTTCCACTTGTATTTTTAATCTTTATCATAATCATTTAACTAATTTATAACTTTGATAAAAAATACCTTAATTTTACTTTCACAATTTTTTAAATTTCTATTTGAATATTTTAATGTGTAATGTTGTGGTTACTTTTCTCTATTTTCTAAATATATAAAAAATATTCTAACAATGTTTCCTTCGATAAAACATGTGGATTCCATATTATTTCATTTCCAATAATTTAATTTTTAGGTGTTATAAGTTTTTTTCAAAACAAAATGTGATGAACTACTTCCCAACACACAAGAAAATATCAACCTTTTATCAGGTCCACTATTTCATTAGGTTTTTCTTATTGGTAATAATTTAATTTTTTAAGCTCAATCATCTAGCTTGCTCCAATTTAGAAGACCTTTCAGATACCATTTTGAAGGAGAAGGCAAGGCCTAAAAGGTTTTGGATCATTTTGGATAGTTCTTGTTTTTTTTTTTTTTTTTTTTTGAGGAGTTGGTTTCATTTTCAATCTCTATGGGTTTTTGCCTTCAAACCCTCTTTTGGATGTATTTTGCTTGTTGTTGGGATGGATGCAATCCCTTATATTGTTTTAGGTATTTTTGTCAGACTTATGATGTTATTTGGGTTTTTAGAACTTTTTTGATTATTTATCTTCTAAGATCTTGGGTCCCTAATTTCAAAACTCCCCCCTTTACCCTTAATAAAAACAATTATGTAATGTTTGGAATCCATTACTTATTTAAATAAAGGTATTAGTTTTCTTATAATACTATATTTCAACAGGAAACTACTCTAATATGAACATGTGAATAAATGAAATCATAAATGTTCTGAATTATACAAAATTGTAAGGGAACTAATCAAATAAATATATAAAATGATGCCCATTCAGCATCCAACAAACCATAAAATAGTGAGATACTATCCCCTTGCTTAAATTATCAAAAGGAAAATAATTAGTCTAAAATATTCTCATCATGATTGGTAAAATCTTAAACCTGGTAAAGCACCTATCATCTGGGAATTAAGACATAAAGGAATAAGACCAACAGTACAACACCATTTTAAATGGTCAACAATAATTATTTTTATTCTATTTAATTTAATTTATTTACTTATTTATTTATTTTTTAATGACAACATCTTCAAAGGCTCATAACTAAATAAGGCACCACTGTCATATGAAAAGGATACAACTATTACAATATGAGGAGTCAAAACAAGCACATCTAATATGAAAGTCTCCCCTCTTACTAGTTGATCCTTACCGGTGCACCCCAACTATTCCATTAATCTCAGTGTCTTATTGGCATTACATTCTACTGGTAAAAATTTAATTATATATGTGTTTATTTAATCTAACTTTATTTTTCTGAAAGTGCTACTATCCACCAAGCACAAGTATTCTAAGTCATGAACCATTACACAATCATACCAACTTGGAGAAGATTATCGCTATAACATTATTTGGCTTCCTATCTAGTAAAATGAATATAAAACTAACAGTTATATTTCTATTCACAATAGATTTAAAATTTAATATATTCTAATTTTAAACAGTAGGAAGTATTAAAGACATAAGTGTGTAGAGCTAAGATTTGTAACCAATACACAAAAAATTTACTACCCTACATGCCCTACCAAGTATAATGGAACCAAATCAAAATGAATTGACCATTGAATAAAAATCACCATTATAAAAAATAATTGGTAAATATAAAGAAAACACTAATATAAAATTAGACTAGTCAATTGAGATAATGCATGCTCTTGAAAGCAGTACAACCTTGCCCAAGAAAACAAATAGATTATTTGTGAGTCAAGTCCTTCTTTAAAATATTGCCATCACAAAAAATCTTATCAAACCCCTCAAGGTGTAAATTATCATTAATCATTTATTCAAATGAAACAAAAAGTATTTAGAGGCTTATGGGCCAAATTAACAAGATGGATTATGAAAGGAAAACAAAATCAAAGTTGCTTGCTTGCCTACCATTTTCATTCACTACTGTGCCCACTCATAAAAAACTTTAGCTAAACCATTTTTAACTAATTTACATGCATGAATATGAAGAATAAAGAAGGCCTAGAATGTTCCACCCCATTCCAAAGAGGGCTCCACATTCCATATTAAAAAAAAAATTAAAGCATGCAGCCTTAGATGATTTAACCCACTAATTCTAATATCCTTATTTTTTTAATTTAATTATCATTATTTTATTATATTTATATGTTTTAATTACACACACACATACACTTACTTTTCATATTTTTTTAAATTTATTTATAAGATATCTCATCTTCTTGAAATAATATTCCATCATGCCCTGCATTGGAAGGATAAAAAGTTGCCTTACATTGGAAGGACAAAAAGCTATCAAAATTGATATTATATTCATTGCTCTTTAATAATGAATAAATATTTGTTTGGCCTTTCATAAAGATATATTAATTTTAAATCTTGGGAAAATATTTTTATTGCCTCAATCAACAAAGCATTAAACTTTCATAAACCTCTTTTAGTATTTCAAGGAAAATTTATTCACATATCCCAAGTTAATAAATGCTATGCTTTTACTAAAGCTCTCACCACCTTATTAATTTGACTCAATACATGTGCCAAGGTATTGTTGTTGTTGTTGTTGTTGTTGTTGTCGTCGTCGTCGTCGTCGTCGTCGTTGTTGTTATTGTTGTTGTTGTTATTATTATTATTATTATTATTATTATTATTATTATTATTATTATTATTATTATTATTATTATTATTATTATTATTATTATTATTATTATTATTATTATCTTTATTTTTTTATAATATGATATATTTAAATCATCACTAAGGTATGATGTTTTGATATATATATTATATTTGATTTGTTTCTCTTTTTTTCTAATATAATATATTTAAATTATTCTCAATGCCCACTTTAATTACCTTAAAGGAACAAGAGATTTAGTTTAAGTCCTTAATAAGGGTAAGTAACATTATAATAGTGTTATTATTCAACCATACCAAGATAATGTTTCTTTATACAATTCCATGATCGAGTACAAGCGTTCCTTGTCTAAGACATAAATAGATCATTCCTTGATCAGGACATACATAGTGTGATCAAGGTTAGCACATCCCCTGATATCATATTCATAATGTCTAAACATTAAACATTAGCAGATATTTAATTAGAGAGTTGTGTTTGCTTTACAAGCTAACTCCTCTAGCTAAAGCCTTTTATACTCACCAATGAGGAGATTAGCATTGGATGGTATAAAAGTCAACATATTTTTAATAAACAACTAGATTTATGAATAATAAGTCCTTTGAAGCATTCTATTAAGATTCACTCATCATAGGTACTTATTATGCACATTTTCATTTATCAATCCTTAACCGATCTAGAAGATTTATGATATAATAAAATTCTTATGAAGAGATACCAATCAACCATTTCCAATAATCTTCCAATCATCATCATCTCTTAATCCATGGTAAAACACATGCAACCAATAGTGACTAATTGCATGGCCACAACCACAATGTCAATAGACACCCACCCTTTTATTTATCATAAAAAGGCCAACTAAAGATGATTTTTTATGATCATAAGATCCATAATGTATCATTATAAGAGGTTCAAAATAACCTCAAATCATGGTCACACATGTTCAAAGGGAAACAAGGCTATGATAAAGATGATTTCCTCAAGAGGCCTTGTGTCATGGAGTGAGGCATGACAAATTTGATAAAATACTACACCCACCTACTATATACAACTACAAGGATTAGTTCTCATAGGTTCCCATGGCTTAGGGCAAGAAGGAAATTTAGAATTACCCCTTGAATGATTAATAGACCATTACTATTACTAATTTGATACCAATGTAATTAATTTAAAGATTTTATATAAAGAATAGATTTATACTCTAATCATAAGAGCCAAATACATAGATAGATAATATTTAATCACACTAATATATTGTATATTTTTATATTAAAAATTTATTCAAAATAATACAAATTTTTAGAAACTATGAGAAATTATAAATTTTTGAGTTATGAGTGTAAAATTATATTTGAATAGAGTTAAATTTTGTTAATAAATCATTTTTTCAATAATAATAACTTACAAGATTTTATTTTTAAATGTAGTTAAGGAGATAATGGAAGTTATGTGAAACTAGACATGGGTGAAAATAAGTGAGAGAGTGAAGGTGTTAAGTGAGAAGTAGATGAATTATGTGCATAATCTAGAAACTAAATAGAAACAGGGGTGTTAATTTGTTTAGGTAGCCTTCTCATCCAAAAACACACCCAGATCTAATTCTTCCCACTCAAACCCACCATGATTCAACCTATCTTCAATTTTGGTAATGAAGAGACTAAAACAGTGCTAGAGAAGGAAAAATGATGCTCACGTAGAGGCATTATATGTATATTTGTCATCATATGGCTAAAAATAAATCTTCCTCATGCATGGATCTTAGATAATTCACAACCTCTTATGCAAGGTCAGTTTTGAATCTACCCATGGGGGAAAAATAATTTATAGAAGAATTTGACTATTTTAAGGATAAATAATTAATTCAAAACTAACAGTGATATTTGGATAACAATCCCCTAGTGATGATACCATGGTTTCCACATATCAAACCCCTTACTAAACCTTTCAATGTTAACCTATTTGTGTTTCTCTTACACATCAAACCCCTTACTGAACCTTTCAATGTTAGACCCATTTGTGTTTCTCTTCACTACCCCCTCCCAATTTCTACACTAATCTTTGCATTAAGGTGATATGTAATACCCTAGGATTGTTTCTAAAAATTGTCCCAACCACTTCATTATCTTATCACACTAACTTTTCTATAATACCAGGCAACATAGATAATTTTAAGAATAATCTTGTAAAATTAGAGTTAAAAGTGGTAGATTGGTTGTGGACTCAGACTTTGAGTATGAAGTTTTGCCTTTTCACTACCGTTATTATTTTTTAACTTGGCATTTGTGCTCAAAATACATAAACTCCAAGAAGAAGAAGGAAACCTCTTGATGGAATGATTTTCTTTTTATCCTACTTATTGTGGAAAGGCATAAATAAGATAGGATAGTAACGAATTCTTATTCGTAAGATTCAAACCTCTTGAACCAAAGGAAAATAATTATGGTAAAATGGATCCTTATAATTTCCAAGTGGAGGGAAACAAAATGGGAGTTTTAGAAGCTACACCTAAATTGAAAATATGTAATGGAAGTTACATCAAAAAATAAAAAATGAAATAGTTACCCCTTTCCCCTTGATTCAAATCAGGATGACAAGGACAAATAGACTATGGTGAGAAGAATGAGGAAAGGAATACTTAACAAAGGCCCATTCCCTCCTGTAGGGCTAGTTGAAGTAATTTTAATGCTGAAGATCCACTTAAGCTAGATCAGAAATTAGTATAAGATAGACAAAAAATCATTCCATCTAAGAGGGATATTAAAAGTAGTTTTCAATGCTAAAGATTTGTTAAATGCTGGTGCAAAATTAGAATAAAATAGGTAGACATTTTTTTTGATTATTTATTCTATTATGTAGGTTCTTCATTGCCTATTTTTTTATTAGGTATTTGGGTAACCATTATTTTTACATTTAATGACGTGTCTCATAAAAAAATAGAGTAGGTGTTGTGGGTGAGTTTTAACATTTTATATTTTCTCCATTATATAAGGATCAAGGGCCTTTCAAAACCTAAATTTTAACTCTATAAAATAAAAAGTAGAAAACCTAAAGTATTTGATGGATGCCAAATATATAAGATAAGATTAATGAAAAATCTATTTGAACTATAATTAAATATTATGAAATTTCATTTCCCCATACCAAAAACTTATTCCCAGAATATGTATTGTATATATCTTCTTTGTTTAGTTTATATTTTTTATTTTTTGGTTCAAGTAAAATGAATTCTTTTTAGATTTTAAGTAGCATACTAAATGTAGCGAGATGCTTATTATATTTTTTATTATATTGTTTGAAATTGCCAAATCAATTAATTTACATAAAATATATGATTTTGTCTATTTAATCAAATCTATTACCTATGAAAATTTTCCCTTCTGAAAGAAGTATTTTCAATTGATGAGATTATACTATCAAAAAATAATGATGTGAAGCATTTAATAAAATTATTCAAATGTCTAAAATATTTAATATGAATAAGATAATCACATCCCATTATATAGAGACTCAAAATATTATTTATCTATAATGTAAATTTGGAAAAACACATGTTTGAATGCTCAAAACAATATATGTCTTAATTTATGTCATTTGTATTTATTTCTAAAATGAAATATTATGAAATATATTCTTGAATGCTCAAAACAATATTTAGAAGACATGTTTAAAAATATATAAGAAATAAAATTTTCCTTGGTTTGATATTTTCTTAAGAATATTAAAGTTAATGAAAATATACCAAATTTGGAATGCATATTTCAAGACATATAAGAAAGAAATAAGGTTTTCCATTTGATATTTTATTAATATTATTAAAGTTATTTAAATATATGTTTTTCATATAATAAATAATGTAAATATAAATATTTATATTTAATTTTATCATGTTTATAATGTTGCATGTGTTGATGGTCTAACAACAATAGTAGTAATAGAACACGAGTACAAATACTTGATAAAACTAATTTCATAAAAAAACTTCTCAATTTTGCATGTGCTACAAGAAAATTTTTAAAATATTGTAATTAATAAATTTGACATAAGCTAACAACATTAGTAATATTAGAACACTAGCACAAATACTTGATAAAACTACTTTCATATAAAACTTCTCAATTTTGCATGTGCTACAAGACATTTGAAAATATTGTAAGCAAAACATTTGACATAAGCTAATTATCTCATTTTTTGAGATTTTGGTTATGTTACCATTACCAACAATCAATTTAATCAAGCATAGTTGATGATTTATTATTGTTTTAGTGTTGTATTTCCTAAATTTTTAGTTCTGTCAAATTTTTTTAAGATTCTAATTAGTGTTTCACATTTATAGATGTATTTTGGGATTGAAAAAATGTAACTTAATTATTAGAGGGTTCAAATTTATCATCATTGTAGTTTCTTCAAAATTACATTACATATATTTTATAACTCAAAATTTATTTGTATGATCAAAACATTATAAAGAGCTAAATATTATTTTATTGAATAAAAACCATAAAAAAATCCTTAACCATTTTTTTGTTTGAATATTTTTAATAAATTGTCAAATAAAACAACTTTGGAGGTTTTTTGTTAATTACATCAATTTCATTTATTTATTTACTTATTTTTTTAAAAGAAAGAAAAATGAATTAAAAAATATACTAATATGTTTGAATTTTATGATATTGAGGTTTAATGGTATTTATATTATTATTAAATTTACATACTATTTATTTAATTAACATTTGTTACAATTTAAAAAAATGAATAATTTAAAGATATTTATAAAATTTAGTAGTTTATTTCTTTAGTTTTGATTTTTTTAGTTTTTTATACAAGTTGAAGTTATAGAAAGATTACACAATTTATTCATATTTTATCTAGATTTAAAAATTAGAATATTTAATATTTCAATTATTATTAATATTAATAACATATTTTTAATAATGTTTATATTTAAAATATTAAAATAATGTTCATCAAAGATCAGATTGAATCTAACCATATATATTTAAAAAAAATAAAATCAAATACTTTTGTACCCTATTTTGAATATGATGGTCAAATTTAACCACCTCACACCCTAATTTAAAAAGAAAGCAATTCGTGAGGTTGAAAATTAATATTAAAATTGTTAAGTTTTTAATAGTTCATCAAAAAAAATTTCAAATCATTTCATTTAAAAGTATTTATAAGATTGTATGAAACATATAAAAATAATATATGGGAAATTTGGATGGACTGTTGAATGGTTTAGTTTGACTTCCTTGAATAATTTGAATGGTGACTAGTAATTCGGGACATTTACAAAGAGACTAGTCTAAGAGCTAGATTATGCATTGTCATCCTAGATCATTTCTGAGTCATAAAGTACATTATAATAGTGAATAATAATATTTAATTGATACTAATCAATCATCTCATTAAATAAGAACTCAATCAATGAGATTACAATAAAAACATCCTTCCAAAACACTACAAACAAAACCAAAGAAATGAAGTGTGAATGCTAAAGATAATGTCATTTTATCCTGGAACATGCATTATATAATTATTGTCGAACTCAAGTAGAAATGCATTTCATTGGTTAAAAATTTTCATAATGAAAGTAAAATTACAAAAATATTTTAAATCTTATATTTATATGAGTTTATTTTTTAAAATTTTAGTTAATATGATTATGGCATATCCGATTCAATTATTGATCAAATTTTTTTGCAAAGAATATTTTGAGTATTATATATTGAAGAACATATCTACTTAATTACATTGGGACACACATAACACATTGTCATACATCTTTAACAATGTTTTGTCACCAATGTCAGCTTCAATATACATTCTTTTTTTTTGCATTAATACAAACTCAAAATTTATAATATTATATCATATACAATTTACAACTCAAAATTTATACATATAGTTTTAAAAAAATTAAACATTAAATCTTATTTTACTAAATAAAATTTAAAAAAAAATTAATCAAAATTATTTATTTTTTGGACATATTTGTAACATGATGAGTTTGAGTGTAAGTATAGGCTTGAATAAAATCAAGTAATAAAATTTAAAACAATCATAATTTTGGAATTTAATGTTAACCACATCGATTGCATTTAATTTCGAAAAAAAAAGGGGGGAATTCAAAAATATACTATTAAGTATAAATTTTATGAGTTTGGAGTTTAATGGTGTTTATCTTAACATTAAATTTATATATTATTTACTTAATTAATATTTCTTACAATTTAAAACAGAAATATTTTTAATAATGTTTAGTAATTTATTTATTTAATTTGAAATTTATTATCATTTTATGTTAATAAATTGAGGTTATAGGAAAATTACATAATTTATTATTATTTTGTATAGATTTAGAAACTATAATATTTAATATTTATTTGAATATTATTATGACACATTTTAAATAATATTTATATCTAAATATATATGAAAAATTAGACTAATGTTTATGAAGTGTCATAAAATCCATTTAGTCATTTCTATTTTTTTAAAGGATTAAATTCTTTTTATAAAGAAAAGCCTTCAAAATGAATCAACATAATTTGTTTTTACTTTAAAATAATTAATGTTACACTTTATATACTAAGTTAGGAAATTAAAATAGTTTGATACAATAATTTATGAAAATAAAATTTAATAATTATTTGTAAATGGGAATAATCAAATTTAGCTTGTGAATAAATCATTTTTATGATTGAATTTGAAATATTAATACAATGAATTATAATAAGTTAATAAAAGTAAATGACACTTATTTCTATGTTCTATTTTATTCTAAGCAAAAATTATATTTCATATTAGAGTAGATGATAGATAGGTGTCAGTAGGGTTTGTGTTTAAATTTTTGTCCACACAACCTAAATAAATATTTGTATCACCAAATTAATTTTTTATTACATGAATTGGTATAAATTATGAACATATATACTCATCATTATATTTCCACATTAATTTTATGTGTACCAATTTATCTCTTAGTTCAAGCTATTAATATTGTATAAACCAAAGTAAGAAATTATTATGGTCTAAAAAAATATAATATATTTTCTATTTACATCTTGAATTATGTCAAAATATTTTTTTGTTCTTTTGTATTTTGGATCGACAAATATATCAATTGATAATAATCATAATTTAATTGTTCAATCTCACATAATCATGTTACATTTTCAAGAGAGTTTGTCTACCATATTTATGGTTATATATCATAATTGTATTCAACTATGAGAACTAAACTATTGCATAACTGTAGTGCTCTACTACTATAAAACAAACTAATAACAATGTGATACTAATGGCTACACTAAAATTCTACCTTTATTACATTGTTTTTACAAATATACCTTTATTCATTGGTGAGTAAATCTCTTACATGTGAATTTATTGGGCAGTACTAGAGTTGAATCTAGTGGTTCAAGACTTGTTATAGAATATAGTGGCACTATAACTAAATGTGTTTGGTCTTCCCATGAAATACTAATTCTTGACAAGCTTTAACACATCCTGATTATCATAGAAAATAACTAGTGGAAAATCTTTAGGAATGTCTATGTCAGACAAAATGTGATGTAACCAAATGACTTCAAACATAGCTCCTCAAGTGGGATGGTATTTTTAATTTATGGATGAGAGATAAAAAACATATTTATTCTTACTAATACATGAAATTAGTCCAGATCTAAGATGAAAAATATACCCTGAGGTTGAGTTCTTATCATCAATATATTCAGCATAGTCTAAGTTTATGTAACCCTAAAAGAAGAAATTCAAGTTCTTATATTTTAGACCATAATCAACTATACCTCAAACATATATTAATATATGATTTGTTGTAGCACAATGACATTTTTTGGCTCTACATGAATCTCAAAAGATAGTTGACAAAAAATCATATGTTTATTTTGGTATAAGTCAAGTAAATGAGACTCCCAACAAACTGTCTCTAGTGAGTTTCATCTAACCGAGGTGACTCCTAAGATCAAGATAGTTTTAAACCTTTCCCTATCAGAGTTGACATTGGTTTAAAATTTGTTATCCTATATTTATCAAAGAGCAACTTGGCATATTTCATCTATGAGACAAAAATATGATTCTTCTTTTACCATATCTCCAAGCCAAGATAATAATGAAGTATCCCTAAATCTATCATGTCAAAGGATTTTTTAAAATAACTATTTACTTCTTGAAAAAGATCATCTAAACATCTTATAATCACAAGATCATCCACATACAAAACCAGAATGACAATCTTTGTATGTACCTTCTTGATATACAAACTAATATCTAAGTGGATATGAATGAATCTATGTAGAAATAGATGAGCATCAATTTTAATGTACCATGCCCTTGGTGCTTGATTAAGTACATAGAGTGACTTAATTAGATGACATATCTTATTTGGATATTTTTCATTAATAAAGCCTTTGGTTGGGTCATGTATACTTCTTCTTTGAGATCACCATTCAAGAATGCACTTTTCACATCTAATTGCTAAAGATTCCATCCATTTTGTGTTAAGAGTGCATAAATAACTTTGATAGTCTTGATCTCAGCAATGGGTGCAAAGGTCTCCTCCTAATGTATTCCTCCTTACTGATCATATCCCTTTACAACAAGTCATGCTTTGTATTTATCGATGGATCCATCCACTTTGTATTTTATCTAGAAATCCACTTGTAGCCAATGGATTTATTTGTTATAGGCAAATTAATAAGTTCCCATGTCCCATTTTTTATGACCACATCATATTCAACATCCATGGCCTTATTTCACTCAAGTTGACATAAAGCCTCTGGATTTGTCTCTAGTTTGGTGTTGTAAACTACTAAACTCATCAGTGTGAGACTAATTTCATGTTTTGCCTATCTTTTGGTCTGAACTCCTGATGAAGTATCTAGATTAGAGATTAGGTGTTTCTCCTTGATGGTACTTTCTACCCATTTTGAGCATTGATGTTGATGCTAATTTGATGAAGAATCATCTTCCATATTTCCAAGATCAATGAATAATTCTCCTTGTAGCTTAGCTTCTTTGTGAGAAGATTATTCATTCTCATCATTACCTATGGGAAAAATCTATGAGAGGTGGTATGATATGACTACTTATGTGTCAATTATTTGAATGATGACTCATCACAAACCACTTCTCAAATTTTGTATATCTTCTTTATATAAGAATCCTTGAGATTATAAGCTTTTAAGGTAGTATTATACCCCAATGTAATGTACTTGAGTGTCTTTGGTTTGATATTCTTCTTATTTTTAGTAGAGACATGGAAATAAGGTGTACAACCAAATACCCTAAGATGAGAGATCAATGGCTTATGACCACTTCATATTTATTCTAGATACTTGTCTTGTAAGATATTTTTAGGTGTCTTATTGAGAAGATATAAAATTGTATGAACTACTTATGCCAAAAATGGTGCATCCAACTTCATAGTGGAAAGCATGAAATGAGCCATCTTCATGACTGAATGATTACATGTCTCTACTATCCCATTATGTTGGGGCATATAAGGAACAATCAGGTGTTATTTGATTTTTGTGTTGTTTCAAAAATCCCAAGAATTCCTTTCATGTGAGTTCCCCCTTGATCTGAGTGGAGAAATTGAAGAGGCCTCCTTGACTAGGTGACAACAAGCTAGTAAAAGACCTTAAAATGAGTTAAGAGTTGACTCTTCTTCTTGAAAAAGAACACCCATGTCTTACAAGATAAATCATCAACAAAGAATTAGAATTACTTGAATCCTTATAAAGAAGTAGTTAGGGGATCACACAAATAAATACATACCACATTGAGATGATCTTTGTCTTGTGAGGATCTCAACATGAACAAAACCCTATGTTATTTTCTAATGAGGCATCTAGATTACATAGGCAAAGAATGAGATAGCTAAGGAAGTCCACAGACCATGGCCTTAGAGATTATTTGGTACAAAGAACAAACATAAAGGTACCCATATCAATAATACCATAGTGTTGTAGATTCTTCTATAGAGGTAGAGAGAGAAACAACATTAGATGAGATGACAGCTAGGGTAAATAATCAATCCTTTAGAAAAGATATAGAAATGACCTAGCCTTCTCATGACATGAGACTAGATTTTATTCCATTCTTAATCTTGAACTCTACCTTAACCTTTTTATTCAAGAGCTGATTTACAATTAAGAGATTTGTTGTCAATCTAAGGACATACAATACCTCTATGAGAGTAGAAATTTGTGTCCTAGGAGGAATGGTGATAGTGTTAATTCCTTCTACAACATTATCTTTATCTTCTATAATTTGAACTTGATCTCCAGTGGGTTATGTCATCAGTGAATCAAATAGTTCATTGTATCTTATCATATGTTTGGTAGGTCCAAATTTGATCAACCAAACTTTTATATATAATTTGAAGAGCCAATCCAAAGCTTCTCCTACCAAACTATGTGAAAACAAACATAGTATATAAACACTATTATAAACTACCTCTTGGCATAGTACATAAAAATTACTTGGGTGCCTTAATGTGAGGTGGAAAGGTTACTTGGAGAATACTTAAGTCAAATGGATATGGACATATCTTGTCGAACTTATATTTCTTGACTCAGTTTCCCATCTCCAGTCTTGACATAATTTCCTTCATTGAATTTCACTCCTATATATTTGGTGCATTTTTAGGTGGGATATAATTTTTTTGGAGTGGCATGTGCCACTATTGTGTTTTTTAAAGGGGTATAAACCCTATGCTCAGTGACTTAATTATGATTTACTCTTTGAATCGAGTGGGTTGGATGTTTATTCCTAGGTGTTTGGTGGACATTTCCTAGAATCTACCACTATGAACTATAAGTATATTACTAGTTTTTAGGTATCTCCATTTGGATCACTAAAGGAAGTGTTACTTGGGAGAAACTTGACAAAGTGTTTTGAATAATACCCCCAATATGTGTTGTGTTTTTCATCCCTTGATTCTATGCAGGGACAAGAGCCTCTTAGTGATTGAAGAATGTATGTTCTATATCTAGTGACATATGTTGTGAAGCACCCCTAAGTTTGTTTTATTAAGATGAAATGCTAGGTTCTATCGTAGATTTAGGCTCAACTAGGATATGTTGCATTTGATCTATCACATTATCTTTCTCTTTAGAAGCTTTTTTAATGATTGAAGTTGCAAACAAATAATCTATTGAGTCCATGATAAGGTCTTTTGCATATTGTTGACTAATTTTCTTGATCTTGGTAGAAATATCTTGATCATTGGGCACATACTCTATGAGTGTTTCATTTCCTTTGATATAAGAATCCATTTTGGATTTTGCATTGTGAGTGAGAGCTTGCTCTTGTTGTTGCTCTTCTATCCTAACAAGTGTGTTTAATTGATCCATAGGGAAATTTGGTGGTAACCTAGTGCCTGATATTATCAACCTTAACTGGGATTTATCTTTGTCTTTTAAGGGTTGATGTTCATAATAATCTTCTTTAGACCCTATGGTTATTAGGATATATTTGAACACAATGGAGTTATCCTATCCATCATAAAAATGTTTTTCCTCATAACTAGGGCCATAAAAGACCCCACTACGAGCATACATTTACGTCATGCTTGAAATATTATTCTTTACATTCGATAAGATGCTAAATGTGTTTTGACAACATTTAAAAGGAATGATCATATTTGTTTAAACAAAATCTAAGGTAAAATGAGAATATAATAAATGAAATGTTTTAGTGCCACATAATTTAAAATAAAATGGTTAAAAATTTACTCAACTTTGATGGTTTACAATTGTCAAATTGAAAGAGTGTAAGATAACTTTGGAACATAAAATATTGGCTAACACAATAAACTTAGGTCAAAGATACATCAATACTATAACAGATAGATACAACTAAGATGATTTGTGACTATAAAATTATAAGAAGGTACTTATGATTAGGAAAACAACAATGTGAACAAAGAATCTGAAAATGTGAATCAACATACAAAAATTCTATGTATAAAGCTAAAAAAAAGGGCAACATAAGCCACTATATGGTAATAGGATGTAGAATGGTCCAGAAACTTAGAGCATGAGTGAATACAAGGTAATATAAATCCATAATTAGAATAAAATGATTATGAGTCTAGGTAATGACCATTAATCCAAATGGGAAATCACACCCAAATTACTCAAACCAAGTGTGAAAGGTAAACCAATAGCACTATAGATAATAATTTAAAATAATTTTTACACTTAAATTTTTATATTAAATATGTTGAAGATTCTAAATGAAACTATGAAGATAAGAGAAACCAAATGGGGGTATAGTGAGGTGAGAGAATAACATCATCAGGGGAGAAACAGGTGAATATCCTACTTCATATAGATACCCTACTTTAACTAGAAATAAAAAAGATAAAAATGGGGTGATCCTTTGCTGAGGTGACCTCCTCATCCAAAAATGCATGTAGATCTGATTCATCCCCACTTAGACCACTCATGATTTAATTTGTCTTGGATTATAGAAAGGAAGTTATTGAAACAGTGCTGAAGAAGGAAGAATGTTTATCATCTAGAGGTAGTATATGCATATTCATTAACTTTTAGCCAAAACCTCCTCTTTGTCATGCCTAGATCTTAGAGAAATAGTAACTTCTTATGTAAGGCAATTTGGAAATTTACCTGTGTGAAAATGTATTTTAAATATTATAATTTAGATACTTTGAGGATAAAGACTTGATTCAAAACCAACAGTTACCGTTGAATCATCATCCCCT
>JARHVA010000563.1:3430000-3490000 GCA_037957365.1 Torreya grandis | reverse complement strand
TATTCCAGATTTAAGATGAAATATATATCCAAAAGTTGATTTCCTATCATAAACAGATCTAATATATTCCATGTCTTTGTAACCCTACAAGAAAAAATTTGAGTTCTTGTGTTCTAGACCATAATCAACTGTAACTTGAACATATCTAAAAGCATGCTTTGATGCAATCCAATGATACTTCTTTATCTCTTACATGAATATTGAAAGATAATTGATAGCAAAGCATATGTCTAGCATGGTATAAATCATGTAAATGAGACTCCCAACAAGTTAGTTATAGTTAGTTTCATCTACTTGAGATGACTCATAAAACTGGGATAGTTATAAACCTTTCTCCATCAGAGTTGACATTGGTTAACATTCTATCATCCCATATTTTTTAAGGAGCATCTTGGTATATTTCATATATGAGACAAAAATATGATTCTTCTTTTGCCATATCTCCAAGCCAAGACAATAATGATGTAACACCAAATCTGTCATGTCGAATGATTTATTCAAGCCATTCTTTACTTCTTCAAAAGTTCATTTGAACTTCCTATGATCATGATATTATCTAGATAAAAAATAATAATTGTAATTTATGTGTCTACCTTCTGGATATACAAATTTGTATTAGAGGGGTTATGAATGAATCTATGCTGTAATAGATTACCACCAATATTAATGTACTATACCCTTGGTGCTTGATTAAGTCCATAAAGTGTCTTAATTAGAGGACATACCTTATGTGGATGATTTTCGTCAGTGAAGCCTTCTTGTTGGGTCATGTACACTTCATCTTTGAGATCACTATTTAAGAATACACTATTCCTATATATCTGTTGAATACTCCATTTAATTTGTGTTATGAGTGTCCAAACAAATTTAATGGTCTTGATCATAAAAATGGGTGAAAATGTGTCCTTATAATATATCCCTTCTTACTGGTCATATCCCTTTTAAATAAGTTGTGTTTTGTCTTTGTTGATAGATCCATCTGCCTTGTATTTTATCTTAAAAATTGACTTGTTTCTAATGGATTTATTTACTATAGGCAGATCGACAAGTTCCTACATCCCATTTTTTATGAGGGTATATTATTCATAATTCATGGCCTTATCCCATTGATATTAACATAAAGCCTTTTTAAATATCTTTGGTTTGGTGTTATCAACTACTAAAATCATCAGTGTGAGATTAAATTCATGTCTCGCCTATCTTTTGCTTTAAACTCCTTATGAAGTGTCTTGATTAGTGTTTAGGTGTGAGTCCATAATGGTGCTTTCTACCCATTTTTATGTTGATGTTGCTACTAATTTGATGAAGAATTATCTTCCATATTTCTAAGATAAATGAATAATTCTCCTTGCAGCTCACCTTCTTTATGATCAGGTTCTTCATTCTCATCATCTAACTATGGGAACAGTCTATGAGTGGTCATATATTTTGACTCCTTATGTGGTAATGAACCAAATGATGAATCATCAAAATCCACATCTTGACTTTCATATATTTTTTGTGTCTCATGATCCAGGAGATGATATAATTTTGGGGTAGTAATATACCCTAATA
The DNA here is from genome assembly GCA_037957365.1 of Torreya grandis. Lineage (NCBI taxonomy): Eukaryota > Viridiplantae > Streptophyta > Pinopsida > Cupressales > Taxaceae > Torreya > Torreya grandis. Next base: position 3,488,446 of record JARHVA010000563.1, on the reverse strand, counting down.
GAAGGCACTAAAGTGTTTTTGGTTTGATATTTTCCCTATTTTTAGCAGGGACATACATATAAGATATACAACCAAATAATATAAGATGAGAGATCAAAGGTTTTTGACCACTCCATACCTCTTATGGCATCTTGTCTTACAAGATATTTGTAGGTGTCATGTTGAGAAGATATACAACTATTTGAACTGCTACTGCCCAGAATGGCGCATCCAACTTCATAGTGGAAAGCATGTAACAAGCCATATCCATGAATAAATAATTTTATCATTCTAATATTCCATTTTACTATGGAATATAAGGAGTATTCAGGTGTTTTTTGATTTCATGTTTCTTAAAAAATGTCAATAATTCCTTTGATGTGATTTCCCCCCTCAATCTAAGTAGATAAGTCAAAGAGATCTCCCTGATTGGGTGACAACAAACTAGTAGAAGACCTTAAAATGTGTAAAGGCTTAACTCTTCTTCTTGATAAATAACACCCATGTATTACAAATAAATCATCAATAAACAACCAAAAAAGTAATTGAATCCTTTGAAATAAGTAGGAAGGGATCTACACATATCGATATATATCACATTAAGATGATCCTTGGCTTATGAGGAACTCAACTTTAACATGACCCTATGTTGTTTATTGACAATGCATCTAGGGCAACATGCAAAGAATGAGACAACTAATGAGTTCCATAGACCATGGGCTTAGAGATGATCTAATACAAAGAACCAACAAAAAGGTGTCAATATCAATAATGCCATAATGTTTTAGATTCTACCATAGTGGTAGAGAGAGGAGCAAAATCTGATGAAGTTACATCTAAGGCAAATAACTGATCCTTGAAAAACATTATACTAATGACCTGACCATCCCATGAGAGGTAACATGATTTTGTGCCATTCTTGATCATGAACTCTACATTGACCTTTTGATTCAAGAGATGACTTATAGAAAAGAGATGTGTTGTCAGGCCAAGGACATATAGTACATTTGTGAGAGTACAAGTTCATGTCTTGAGAGAAATGATGATAATGATAATTCCTTCTACAACATACTCATGGGTCGAGTTATAAGTGAATAAAATAGTTAATTTTATCCTATCATATGCTTGCTAAGACTAGAGTCGATCAACCAAACTTTGTTTATGTGTGACATGGTTTGGGAGACAAAAACTACATCTTTATATGTGTTTCTAAATTTTGCTTTTATGGGTACAACCTTTTTAGATTTATCATACTGGTGATTTTGTGTCGCTACATATTCATACTATTTCTGTCATCAAAGACATATTTTGGATTTATGTGAATCATCTCTACTAGATGTTCCCTCTTAACTAGATGAGACATGTGTCAATGCATTATACCACCATCTATCAATATCATATGTATTGATGCATCAAATATAACACCTTATTTTTTTACTTTTTGATTTATTTTATTGTTGTGACTACTTTGGTGGTCATTTTATTGTTGATACTATTATAATAATCTCCTATGTTTACTTTAATCAACCAATCCATGTCATCCAATCAAAACCTTCTATCATTTCTATGTTTACAATTTTAAAATGTTTGAGGGATCACTTTTAATTTTTTACTAGTTTTTCTAGTTATCCTTAATTAGAGATTAATTTCTCAATGTCACATCCAATAAAGAATAGTTCTTTATCAGGAGACCAATATCCATTTAAGTCACAGTTCTATGTTTTAATGTATGGATAGGAGTCTGAGTAATGGCTAGCTATGCCCTTGGTAGTAGTGTGGCACCTAAGCCATGAACAGGATCATTTGAGCATACTCAATAACCTAAAAATTTGAGGGAGGTCAATACAATACACACCTATTATATTTACACCTATTTTAGAATCCAACTGAATCATCATAGGCAAATCAAATACTCTCATAATCATAGAAGACCAATGACTTACTGCTATGCTCGGATAATACCTTCACTCCACTTTGAAAATGAAATGATGGGTGTATTTATAATTACAAAAGCCAAAGACCCTTCTGTCAGATCTAGAGACATGCATTTATATCTAAAGTCTTGGTCTCTAGATGGGGTAAACAACATTTTGCATATGCACAACATGGAGAGTAAGGTGTCTCTATAAAGTGAAACTTTTTTGCATTTATAATTGATACATAGATAGTCAGATAGAATATTGATATCAATTCACAACTATATGGGTTGTTCATGGTTGCAAATTTGTAGGTTTATGTTTGTGTAAATGAAATAAATTTGGCTAGTTTTATTCAGTAACTTATACTATGTGAATTAATTTTTTATTATTTCATATTATTCATTATAGAACTAAAAATAAACACAATTGATTTAAATTATTTAGGAATAATGGATTTATATTCCTTTTTTTAGTTAAGGGTTTGGATTAATAAACCAATATAGAATATAGTAATAAATACAATCCTTAATTGTGTAATTATTTGTCTTTTTCACCTTTCTAAAATAGAAATAAATAGGAAGAAATATAACATACCTGGAAAATAGATTGATACAGCTAATACAGATGTTCAAAATCATAGTGCAAGAATGTGAAGGTGGCATAAAATTGAATTGGGATTTCATTTGCTGAAAAGACAAGAGCACTAAAAAGTGGACACTTCGGTGTCTAGAATTTTTGTCTAATTCTAGCATTGTTTTCTGTTTTGATTTTTGGTTCTAGATTTTGATGCAGTTTGATTTTGGGGTCCTATAAGTGTTCTTGTTTCTTCACAATCACCTGTTTGTGCTACTATATGACATATTTTATTCTCAAACCCTAGATCTATCTACACACATGAATCAACAAACATATCAAAATCCAAAAAGAAAGAAACTAGATTAGGGGAAGTACTAGAACCCCTATTGTCTTGATCATTTCCTACATTAAACCTTAAGCTAGGGTCTCAGATCAAATGTAATTATCCATTAGGAAGCGTGCATGATCAACACACATAATAAATGTAATAATGAACTTTTGCCTAGGCCCTTCCTTGATCAAGCATGCAAATTTATGTTTGATGCAGAAATCTTAGCTATATTATTGATTGATTTTAATTATTTAGTGTGCCAAAGTATTAAGTACCTGATATAAAATGCATTATGAAGTCCTTTATATAGGAGACTCATTATTTTCAATTTGGGAGCTTCATTTTTGCTAGCCAACATCGAAAAGATAAATAAAACTTAAGGGAGTGGATAAGAAGGGTTTGGGACCCGTTAAGTAAGAAAAAATGACTATTAGATAAAAATACCAAGTAGGACATGAGTGCTAGGAGCTCTAATCCACCAATATTCTATTGTCTAGAACTTATAGATATAGGCTAGGAATAACACATGCCATGTCTTGGGGTCTATGGGGTTATATATCAGTTAACTAAAATAATAGAAAGGTGATAAAAGTAAGAAATAAGACCAAGAAAAGAAAAACAAAGACATAGATAGTGCAACCAAGGCTTGTATTTTCTAGTCGGAGTCTCTTGTGAAGAGGACTATGAAAAGACATGATATGTGTGGTTGCTTGACCAATTTAGGGTGTATACATTTGCCCCCATTTTATTCTACTGATGTAATGAAATGAAATACTAGAGTAAAATAAAGAAGAATAAAATGCTTACCTAAACCTACCTACATGGAAGTGAATGTGCTAAAAGGGTCTAACTAACATCTTGGCTAGGGAAGTGGATGGTGAGATGAAAAGTGCTTGGAGAGAGAAGGAATCCATGGAGTGGATGCCCCCTATACTAAATTTGAATTTAGAATCCGTGTATAATGGAGAAAGAGGGCAATGCTTGCCCCTTATGCTGAATCTGAGTGAAGATGAAGAATGTTTAGAGGGCCAAAGTCAATGTATATCCCTTATCCCACATAAAATCATGTTATTTGTATGTATGTATAAAATATCTATGTTATGAAAAGAAAAACCTATCATGCCTCCACTCTATATATCTTAACTAGAACTGAGAATTACTTGAAGTCCCAAAATCAATGTGAGTGATGCATCTGTACAATCTAGTATTCTGTATAACCACATGTGATATGACATATTTTGCCATGTCTCATGTTCAAAACTAAAGACTAAAAAATTGTGCTCTAAATTATGCCAATATTCTATGATCTATTTCTGTAATTGTGTCATGTTATATGATGTTGTATGTGTGAGATGTATAGCATGTACATGCCCCCAAATCTAGTATATGAGTCTATATCTATATAAAAATCACTATGAATCCATCTAATCTAAACCATTGTATCTAAATAGTTTGTGTATCTATATCAAAATCACTATGAATCCATATAATTTGAACCATTGTGTTTATATAGTCTATGTACCTATAAACTGAAGGTATATCCTCTGAATGTCCTGAGTAATGTAGAGTGACCCACATAAATTAAGTTAATGTACATCTCAACTAATTGGAGATAAATATGATAATCTGAATGTTGAATGTGTAATAAACATGGTGTATCTACTTATGAGAGTGGATGAGTATGCTAGGTAAGTGTAGAAATAGGAATAATATGAATGATGCTCAGAGGGACAAAATCTTTGATAGAAGATGTTGAGCGAAAACTAATGACTAGTGACAGTAATAAAAATAAGGTTGGTATGTTGTGAACAGGTTAAAAGGTTTTTTGATTGACTAGATTCTATTGTTGAGAGTGGAACATGTTTTGATTGATGATGACCAAGGCACGTGTCTAGGTATAAGATATACATATATATATATATATATATATATATATATATATATATATATATATATATATATATATATATATATATGTATATATATATATATATATATATATATATATATATGTATATATATATATATATATGTGTGTATATATATATATGTATATATATATATATATGTATATATATATATGTATATATATATATATATATACATATATATATATACACACACATATATATATATATATACATATATATATATATATATATATATATATATATACATATATATATATATATACATATATATATATATATACATATATATATATATATATACATATATATATATACATATATATACATATATATATATATACATATATATATATATATACATATATATATATATATATATATATATATATATATATATATACACATATATATATATATATATATATATGTATATGTATATATATATATATGTTCATGGCAAAGTAGGAAAATAAGGTAGTAAATGAGTGAAGCTAGAGTGATGTCGAAGGTATCATTGTCATGATTTTGTGGAAAGAAATGGTTCAAAAAATGGAGTAATGAGGTTCAAGTTATGGGTAAAATGGTATTTTATTTTGAATGAAAAAACTAGTTAGCATAGGAAATTGGATTGAATCTTGATTCTTTTATGCATTGACTAGGTTGATATTTTGATCTCTAGAGTGTGAACAATGTCAAGGAGATGATCAGATACCATGACTTGATTTGATTAGCTATAAATCGAGGTTCAAGTTAGTGGTGATTTGACCCTAGTGAGCATCTCAAAACACTTGGTTTTTGTCAATTTTAGGCTTGTTTTGGTATTCTTGAGGGCTTAAAATCAAATTAAGAAGTTTTTTCTATTTCTAGCACTCCTATCCTATAGTCTAGCACTCCTATCTAGGGTTCAACACTCCTATCCTTACTACATGTTGTTGTCAAAGAGATAGAATTTTTCTCTGATGTTTCTTTGTTGTTTAATATTATCCTAACTTATCTTTTGATTTAGTATTATTGATTGATATATGTGTTATTTTTGGTGATGAAAGGTGAGGTGTGGATGAGATAATTCCATAGGGGTCATGCGATGAAAAAATTGAGGTTGTTACCTCTATTTACTAATGAGAGAACAATTATGGATAGAGCAGGGTTGGGTCACATGTGTGACCTAGGTATAATGTAGTGGGACCGATATCTAATGATCACTTTATGTGAGAGGTGGAACATGGATACATATACTTTTTGGCTTCATACAAGGGAGATGACTATGATTTTGGAGGATGTGTATCATATACTACAGTTACCAGTTTGTGGGTAGTGATATAGTACATGATGACATGGGTGCTGATGCGATTGATCATGCATCTTTGTATTTTAATAGTGTGCCCTTATGTATACATCAAAGAGGTAGTGACTCTGATGAGATACTATCAGTCATTATGCAGTCTAATGTTTCATTTTTGTAGAAGTGATTGACTATTTTGTTGGCATATTTTATTGATGTGAATAGGAATGGAGTATCTATTTCATACAAGATGCATAGGATTCTGTGTTGTATGGAGGTATATGGCACTATATTCTCATGGGGGAGTACTATGCTAGGCCATTTATATAGGGATCTCTATAGGTTTACTTAAGAGTCATTCAGTGATGTGGTGAGCATGGTGACCTTATTGCATTGTTAGGCTTATGAGTGCACAGCATTTGTGTGGTTGATTGGATTAATGAGAGTAGAGTGGGCACATCCATAGCCATTTAGGGAGTGGTAGATGAGTAAAATGGATATTTGATCCTATTTTATGGACCATTATAGGTTGGTTTTAGATGGATTGGTGGATGGCAACAACATATAGAGGACTTATAGAAGATTTCCTAGGTGGGTATAAGATGAAGTACAACTAAATTACATAAGGGTTAGTTATTAGATACATGACCATTGGGGTGGATTATATGATCACTTTTAGTATGATCATGTTACTAGATAGTTTGGGGTATCACAAGTTGTGCCCCCAACAACATTGGTGTGGGTGAGGAGTGTGTAAGCGTCTACAAGGGCAAGAACTCCTGTGAGGCCTACTGAGGCTGAGCTCACACCATTACCTTTAAATGTAATGGATGTAATCATAGATATTATAGATGTGGATTATTTTGGATGTATATATACGTATACCATGTGGTAGGCTGGGCATTAGTGGGCTCTATTTTATCCTAGCTATGTAGGGGATGCACCAGATTATGAGTATCATTAGGAGATCCAAATGATGGGAGGTAAGCAGTAATCACATTTGAACTGTGTATAAATTTGTGCTCTAGTTTGATTTTAAATTATATAGCTAATGTAGTGTCATAATTTATGCATAGGTGAAGTAAGAGGTGCTTAGGATGGAGCACAGGCTAGGATAGGAGATGGAGATGATGATTACTAGGAGACAATAATTGATGATGAGTGTTAGGAGTTATAGATGGGGGTAATATTTGGAATTTGAGACTAAGTTGATCAACTTAATTTAACTTAATCAATCCCAATTTCTTATCCAAGGCTAAAATGGTATTACCCACTAATGTTTGTTGGAATAACTTAAGTAGAATCAAAAGACTCATATGAGATGCTAAAGCCTTATGAAAGGATTGAAGGTGTATGAATGGATCTCCAGTTCCATCAAATTGAGTCAATGATGGTATTTCAAAATTCTTAGGCAATGAATCTTTGACAAATTTCTTTGGAAGAGGGTTACCATGCTAGTCATTTTCATCCATCCAAGACTTATAAGCCTTGTTTTCCAAATTAGGGAGATGTACTTGGTGTTGTAATTCACCAACTACATGCATGAAACAAAATAATCTCTTGGGATGGTATATTATTATCTTTAAGTGGTTCATTTAAACATTGAATTTGATCATTTATTTTAGCCATGGGAATACTACCTTTAGAAATTGGATCATAAGGAGGGGGTGCACTCACTTGAACCTTTGGAGGAATGGTAACTTGGACCTTAATAGAAGGATGTGGGATACAATTCTCTTTGGTTGGAGGGTGAGAAATAGCTTCTACTATAGTATGGGATTGCTTGGAAGATTCATTGGTATCTCTAGTATTTATTTAATCACATTCTAATTAAATAGAAGATATGATGTTATCATTGACATGTGCAACATTTAAAGTAGAATCATGCATAGAATTAAGAGCAACATTTTTTAAAGAATTATGTTTGAGAAAAGTGAGAGAAGAGTTATAATAATGAGATGCATTTACTTCTTCACTATATTCATAAGAGTCATCATTATTCCATGCATTATCACAATTAGAATTTTGTTCATTTGAAATAGGAGAAGTAGAAGTATCACTTTCATATTCACTCTCATTGTCATATTCATTTGCAAGTTCACTATCATACTCATTATCACTAGGGAGAGGGGTAAGAGAAGATGTTAATTGTTTTCTAATATGTAATAAATTATCATGTGAAATTGGAATACTATGTGCAACTATGTTATCTTTTAATGGAGTGCATGCATTATTTTAATTTACAATATGAGAAGTAGGAGTAAGAGAGTTATCATTTAAACATTCTTTTGTCATTTTTTGAGATGACAAAGTATAGTTAATAACATGAGATGTATCATTCAAATTATGTATTGGAAATTTGATTCTATTTCATTTATATTATTTTAATTTAAACATAAAAGTAGCGAAAGAGAGGGAGAAAATAGGTTTAAATGCAATCAAATTATCACCAATGAGAGGTTTACTTAGAATTTCTTGACTAATTTGTACATTGGATGTATTTTAAATCAGAGATTTTAACTTTCCCATTTATCAAAATTATTTTCTTTGGAAGAGGGAAGAAAAGAGATAAGTCCGAGAGAAGAAGATGCATCTACTTTTCTTCACTATCACTTTCATATGCATCATCTTATTCCTCATTACAATAATAGTAATTGTATTCATTGTAAATGAAATCATTTTCTTCATTTTTTGATATTATGCAATTTTGTAAATTTGTCCATTCATTGACATAATTATGAGAAAAAATAGAAATTTATCTATAAGATGAGAGGGAAGAATTGCCTTAGTGGTCATTTTATTGATTTCACCAAACATAGTATGTAAAAGTACTATTAAGAAAATAAATGCAAGAATTACTAGTAACATAGATATTTTCAAAATATTTTTGACACTCAAAACAATTTGCAAAAAATTCAAAAAAATTATTTTAAATTTTTAAGGGAGGAAGGCTTGGGGTTTGAGGACCTAGTTTTGAAATCTTAGGGTTTTGTGTTGGATTTTTAGAAATTTGAAATTATTGGAATAATCTGAATTATAAAATAAATTTAAATATAATAAATGTACAAAAATTTATACAAAAATCAAAATTTTGAAATTGAATTTTTGCACAAAAATGTGAAGGAAAAACCTAAGGGTGCTTAGGTTTTAGATTTGTTCAAAGTAAGTTAGGATCACCAAATGATTTAACTTATTTGAGAATAATGGATTTTTATTCCTATTTTAGTTAAGGGACTAGATTAATAAATCGATACAAACTATAGCAATAAATACGACCCTAATTTATACAATTGTTTATCTTTTTAACCTTTCTAAAAATAGCAATAAATAAGAAGAAATATAAATTAACCAAAAAGCATATTAGGATGGTTGATACAGAGGTTGAAAATGGTTGTGTAGGACTAGGAAGGTGTCGTAAACTAGAATCTAGCTTTCGTTCAATGAAATGATAAGAATACTAAAAAATGGACACTTTGGTGTCTAAAGTTGTTGTCCATTTTAATTTTTGGTTCTGCATTCCCATATAGTTTGATCTTGAGGTCCTGTAGTTGTCTAGGTTTCTTAAAAACCACCTATTTTTATTATTGTATGACCTATTTTCTTCTCAATCCCTAGGTCTATCTACACACAAAATAACAAACATATCAAAGTCTAAAAGGAAAAAAAACTAGGTTAGGGGAAATCTGATTGCACGATCTAGAACCCCTATTGTCCTAATCACTACCTACATTAACCCTCAAGCTAGGGTGTCAGATAAAATATAGTTCTCCCTTAGGGAACATGGTAATCAATGCACATGGTAGATGCAAGAACACACTTTTGCCTAGGCCCTTCCTTGATCAAACATGCAAATCTATGTGTGATGAATAATTTTGAGTTATACCATTGACTGATTTTAATTATTTAGTGTGCCAAAGTATTAAGTGCTCGATATAAAATGTCTTATGTAGTCCTTTACAAAGGAGACTCTTTATTTTGAATTTGAGAGCTTTGTTCACTCTAGCTAGCATCAAAAAGATAAATAAAACTTAAGGGAGGGGATAAAAAGTTTTTGGAACCTGTTAAATAAGAAAAATGACCATTAGATAAGAGAACTGAGTAAGACAGGAGCTTTCAAAACTGTAGTCACAAGAATTCTATTATCTGGGACTTTGAAAAATAGGATGAGAATGACATAGGCCAAGTCTAGGGGTCTTTGGGGGTATAAATCAATTAATTGAGACTAAAAAAAGGTGATAAAAGTGAGAAACAAGACCAAGACAAGTAAAACAAAGACATGGCTAGTGTGAACAAGGCTCGTATTCTCCAATCAAAGTCTCCTATGAAGAGGACTGTGAAAAGACATGATATGTGTGGTTGCTTGACCAATATAGGGTGTATAAAACAACCATGTTTGCATGTATGTTGAAATGAAATTAATGAGCTTGACATTTGATTAGTTTTTTAATGAATAAGTTATATTTAATAGAACATTTTCATTACATTAAATCTTGTTTTATCAAAGTTGGATGGCATTGTATTGCTAGGTCAATACATTAATCATATGGTGTGTGTAGGATAGATGAATCAATTCATGTGGATTTTACTAGTTGTTAGTGGGTACTTTCAGAAAAATGTTTGCTTTCCACTGCCTATCGTTACAGTTTCCTATCTCTTGGTTTTTTTATCCCAATTGTTTAGGCAAGGAATAAGGGCCTGCAAACAAGATGAAAGCTATATTATGTTATTTTTAGTACATTATTTACAGCTATTATCAAATGCTAACTTCATTTATCCACGCTTCTTCTAGGTGGTTGGTTTTTTATTTCCTATCTTTTTCAATGCTGAAACACGATCCAAAAGTTGGAAGAGTGCCTCCAAAATCTAGTGCAAGAGTAGGTACTAATGGTGTTCGACAACACTTATTCACATTCCTAATGAATGATATCTATTATATTTATTCTTAATAAAATGGTGATAATTTTTTATAGATTTTGAGTTCTTGGATTAAATACATGCCCAATATTATATATTATTACGAATGTGAATAATTAAAAATGGTGATAGTTATGTCTAGATTTAGGGTTATTAGCTTCAAAAAATGGTGATAGTCTTAAATTTAAATTATTGATAAATTAAAGAAACTACAATGGATAATTATCCTAACATAATTATAATATAGTAGTATATATATTTTTATCTTTTATAATCTTAGTTATATACTTTAATAATATAATACAATTTATTATTATATAAATTTGTTAATATAAATATTTTTTTGATTTTTAATGTTTTTATGAAGTTATTAATATTTATTATATTTCCATTAATATGAAGTTATTGTAAAATAATTACAATTATATGAATAATAGAAAATTGAATCAATGTATTCAGGGATAATTGCTCGAAAGAAAAATGTCCTCTGAAAGTTAAGGGCAGAAAAATGAATATGAAGAACAAAGGAGAGAGCAAAAAGTAGATTACCTATCAGGGCTATGAAGAGAAGATAAAATGATGATATTAATTAACAAAATGCAATAGAGCATGAATGGAAGCCCAGACCAGGTCTACACCAAACTAAATTTATGATGGTTTCTAAGATTGATATGTTGGGTAGAAAAGATATTGATAGTCAAGAATTTTGAAATGTAAAAAACCAAGATTAAGAATAACTAAAAAGATATCTTAAATTAATAACCATGGAAAATAAAATGGATTATTTTATATAGAAGAAATAGAGTCTAATTTTTGTTATGAAAGTTTATATGAGAAATAAAAAATAACGTTTGATATAATTATTACATATTGTAATCAAGGCCAAACTACATCTTTAATTGGATATGATAATTAAAAGAATGATAGGAAAGAGAAATTTTATTTTATTGAAGGGATTAAATTAGCACTTCTAGAGTTATCAAAACCACAATATTTCCTTCTTTTTCTACTTGTTCTAACTAAAGTTGAAATATTTAACATTGGTGCATCAACAATACCTACAATTTTAGAAATACAACTTTAATTTTTTTTTTTAAAATAGAAAAACTAAGTTTAACAAGTTTTTAAGAAACAAATTAATATATTAGATATATATTAATTGATGATATGAGCTCTATAAATTACAATATTTGAAAATATAAATTCTCAACTATGCTAAGTATTTAAAAAAACTGTTGATATATGATTGGTTGAAAGGGCTAAGTTTTTTTTATCGGATTTGGAACAATTTTCTAAACTAATAGTTCTCATAGGATGCAGTGTCACCTCCAGATGACGGACAACAACATGAAACGCACACTTTTTAAATCGTGAATGAAAGAACTCAATCGGCGAGTTTGTAGTAGACAGCGTGAAACGCAAACATTTTCTATTCAGTAGACAAATTTGATTTGAATGATCAACTGTTTCACAATTTAGGATATATACACTGAATCGGCGAGATTATAAGATAGAACTGTAGAAAAGTAGAGCAGCCCACGAGGCTAGCCTGATAACAACAAAAGTAACGAAGCTTTGTCGTGGAATAGTACAACGATGTCTTCAATCAAAAATCTGTGGTGGACTGAACTGTGAAATTCATCTAGCACGCGATTCAATATCAGTCATTGATTTGGAATACATGGCGTCTTGGTTATTAGTTTCTTGACGCAAGCCCAACAAGAAATTATTTAAATAGGACCTCAGATCAAAAGCATTAATCAGTTCTGGTCATCTATATGTGTTATACATTTCATTCTTACCCTGTCATTTTCACTTCTCTTTGGCTTTCAACAAAATTACAAATGGCCATTACCGTTGTATAAATGAGAGATATTGATGGAGAAGACAGGGAGGCCATCATGGATAAAATAGCAAAGGGATGTGAGACTCCTGGATTCTTTAAGGCAAGCACATCTTTTACTTAGATTATATCCATATGCTTCCGTTTTCTATAGCATACTAACAGTATATGTTTTTATTTTTATAATTTCAGCTTGTAAACCATGCCATAGACCGCGGTCTTATGGAGAATGTGAAGAAGGTTTGCTCAGAGCAATATAAACTTAACAGAGAGCAAAATTTCATGGATTATTTACCCGTAAGGTCTCTGAACAACGCCATTGCGGTAGAGGTGAAGGGTACCAATGTTGACAAGATTTGAGAATTTGGACCGGGAAGATGTTTTTCAAGTACACGAGATGCGTGATACAAATTCCTGGCCTTCCGAGCCCAGAGATTTCAAGTACGTTCAATCAATTGTCGTATTACTCTACTTGAATTAAGACACAGAAAAACATAATCCGAGAGTAATATTTACTAATATTGCATGGAAATAATCGAGGATGTTCTGCAGCCAGATATTCGCACTCAGAAAAATTGCTGGAGATAATAAGCCTAAATTTGGGGCTGGAGAAAGGGTATGTGAAAAAGAGCTACGGTTCGAAGCCATGAGAGTGTCGAAGCATTTCACGACTCGTGGCAGGAAGTGTTTTCACAATAATGTTTTGTATGTTTTTGACTTTTCAACAATTCCGGAATACTAAAACATATTAGTTATTTATCTCGTACATTTTCGAAGAATATATTGGAATGATTTGTGAAGATAAGTATATTACACATTTCACTGCTTTGGTAAGTTTAGTGTTGAAGCGATTGAAATATTTTGCAACTTCTGTTGACAACCATGTAAAACTATCGCAAAGCTTAATCCTTCATGACGTAGGTATCTTTAATATGTTTATATAAAATCTCAAAGTTAGTTTGAATTATAATTCTATGGACACTTCCATTATCGTGTGAATGGAGTCAATTGGTACCGATGATATGTTTGGTGTACTAGGAATTCGTGAGGTAAATCCTTTGCACCTTAAACATGCACTTTATAATTATTGTTTAATAATATTAAGGAGTAGTTTGATAGATTTTATTAGAAAGTGATTTTCAAATTCAATGTGAATCATCATCATTCTTTATATTTGAATGAAATATGAGCTGAAATAAAATTATGAAAACATGTTTTATGTTAAACGAAATAAATATATAGAATACTTTTATGAAAATAAGTATCGTGGATGATTCATAGAAATATTTGGTTATTTTTTGAATACATGTGTTGAAGACAAAAGTATAATTGTATAAATAGATTTTTTTTTTTAATTGTAAGATCAAAGTTTTGTTAAGGTGACTAATATATATCAATAGGAATGTATGTTACAATGTCTTTAATTTATTTTTTAAGAATATATGATAAGTATAGAGTTTAAAAATTTAAAACTCAATCATAATTTGTTTGAATAAAACACGGTTTAATATCCACTTGCATTGCTTTTTAAAAAAATATGAATAATAAAAAATATTGCATCAAATGTTTTGATCAATATATTAAAGTTTATATTAAATAAGAAACACTGAATTTATAATTCTTTTTCAATTTTAATATTTGATTTTTTATTTCTGTACCCTATTTTGAATATGATGGTCAAATTTAACCACCTCACACCCTAATTTAAAAAGAAAGCAATTCGTGAGGTTGAAAATTAATATTAAAATTGTTAAGTTTTTAATAGTTCATCAGAATTTTTTTCAAATCATTTCATTTAAAAGTATTTATAAGATTGTATGAAAGATATAAAAATAATATATGGGAAATTTGGATGGACTGTTGAATGGTTTAGTTTGACCTCCTTGATTAATTTGAATGGTGACTAGTAATTCGGGACATTTACAAAGAGATTAGTCTAAGAGCTAGATTATGCACTGTCAGCCTAGATCATTTCCGAGTCATAAAGTACATTATAATAGTGAATAATAATATTTAATTGATACTAATCAATCATCTCATTAAATAAGAACTCAATCAATGAGATTACAATAAAAACATCCTTCCAAAACACTACAAACAAAACCAAAGAAATTTTTGGGTCATGGAATGGTACGACTCAAGACGTCTTGGATTAAACTGGTAAACTAATCTAACAGGTGATTGATCAGTCAAAGAGACGTTCTTTAATGAATTAGGAAAATATGTTGAAGATGAAAGGATATATATACGACTTCAGCCTAAAATAAATCATAGGTACTCTTTTAGTTTCCTACCTTTAATCTATTTGTATATAATATCAAATTTGGTTTAAACAAGAATTGTAAGGACACTTTCAGCGTTAACTTTATGAATGGAATATATTAGTGTGTTATAATATGTCTAATGAAGTGTGAATGCTAAAGATAATGTCATTTTATCCTGGAACATGCATTATATAATTATTGTTGAACTCAAGTAGAAATGCATTCCATTGGTTAAAATTTTTCATAATGAAAGTAAAATTACAAAAATATTTTAAATCTTATATTTATTTGAGTTTATTTTTTAAAATTTTAGTTAATATGATTATGGCATAGCCGATTCAATTATTGATCAAATTTTTTTGCAAAGAATATTTTGAGTATTATATATTGAAGAACATATCTACTTAATTACATTGGGACACACATAACACACTGTCATACATCTTTAACAATATTTTGTCACCAATGTCAGCGTCAATATACAGTCAATTTTTTTGCATTAATACAAACTCAAAATTTATAATATTATATCATATACAATTTACAACTCAAAATTTATACATATAGTTTTAAAAAAAAAAAAAACATTAAATCTTATTTTACTAAATAAAATTTAAAAAAAAAATTAATCAAAATTATTTATTTTTTGGACATATTTGTAACATGATGAGTTTGAGTGTAAGTACAGGCTTGAATAAAATCAAGTAATAAAATTTAAAACAATCATAATTTTGGAATTTAATGTTAACCACATCGATTTCATTTAATTTCGAAAAAAAAAAAAAGGGAATTCAAGAATATATTATTAAGTATAAATTTTATGAGTTTAGAGTTTAATGGCGTTTATCTTAACATTAAATTTATATATTATTTACTTAATTAATATTTCTTACAATTTAAAACATAAATATTTTTAATAATGTTTAGTAATTTGTTTATTTAATTTGAAATTTATTATCATTTTATATTAATAAATTGAGGTTATATGAAAATTACATAATTTATTATTATTTTGTATAGATTTAGAAGCTATAATATTTATTTTAATATTATTATGACACATTTTAAATAATATTTATATCTAAATATATATGAAAAATTAGACTAATGTTTATGAAGTGTCATAAAATCCATTTAGTCATTTCTATTTTTTTTAAAGGATTAAATACTTTTTATAAAGAAAAGCCTTCAAAATGAATCAACTTAATTTGTTTTTACTTTAAAATAAGTAATGTTACACTTTATATACTAAGTTAGGAAATTAAAATAGTTTGATACAATAATTTATGAAAATAAAATTTAATAATTATTTGTAAATGGGAATAATCAAATTTAGCATGTGAAAAAATCATTTTTATGATTGAATTTGAAATATTAATACAATGAATTATAATAAGTTAATAAAAGTAAATGACACTTATTTCTATGTTCTATTTTGTTCTAAGCAAAAATTATATTTCATATTAGAGTAGATGATAGATAGGTGTCAGTAGGGTTTGTGTTTAATTTTTTGTCCACACAACCTAAATAAATATTTGTATCACCAAATTAATTTTTTATTACATGAATTGGTATAAATTATGAACATATATACTCATCATTATATTTCCACATTAATTTTATGTGTACCAATTTATCTTTTAGTTCAAGCTATTAATATTGTATAAATCAGAGTAAGAAATTATTATGGTCTAAAAAATATAATATATTTTCTGTTTACATCTTGAATTATGTCAAAATATTTTTTTGGTCTTTTGTATTTTGGATCGACAAATATATCAATTGATAATAATCATAATTTAATTGTTCGATCTCACATAATCATGTGAAATACATTTTCAAGAGAGTTTGTCTACCATATTTATGGTTATATATCATAATTGTATTCAACTATGAGAACTAAACTATTGCATAATTGTAGTACTCTACTACTACAAAACAAACTAATAACAATGTGATACTAATGGCTACACTAAAATTCTACCTTTATTACATTGTTTTTACAAATATACCTTTATTCATTGGTGAGTAAATCTCTTACATGTAAATTTATTGGGCAGTACTAGAGTTGAATCTAGTGGTTCAAGAGTTGTTATAGAATATAGTGGCACTATAACTAAATGTGTTTGGTCTTCCCATGAAATACTAATTCTTGACAAGCTTTAACACATCCTGATTATCATAGAAAAGAACTAGTGGTAAATCTTTAGGAATGTCTATGTCAGATAGAATGTGATGTAACCAAATTACTTCAAACATAGCTCCTCAAGTGGGATGGTATTTTTACTTTATGGATGAGAGAGAAAAAACATATTTCTTCTTACTAATACATGAAATTAGTCCAGATCTAAGATGAAAAATTTACCCTGAGGTTGAGTTCTTATCATCAATAAATTCAGCATAGTCTAAGTTTATGTAACCCTAAAAGAAGAAATTCAAGTTCTTATATTTTAGACCATAATCAACTATACCTCAAACATATATTAATATATGATTTGTCGTAGCAGAATGACATTTTTTTGGCTCTACATGAATCTCAAAAGATAGTTGACAAAAAAAATGTTTATTTTGGTATAAGTCAAGTAAATGAGACCCCCAAAAAACTGTCTCTAGTGAGTTTCATCTAACTGAGGTGAATCCTAAGATCAGGATAGTTTTAAACCTTTCCCTATCAGAGTTGACATTGGTTTACAATTTTTTATCCTATATTTATCAAAGAGCAACTTGGCATATTTCATCTATGAGACAAAAATATGATTCTTCTTTTACCATATCTCCAAGCCAAGATAATAATGAAGTATCCCTAAATCTATCATTTCAAAGGATTTTTTAAAATCATTATTTACTTCTTGAAAAAGATCATCTAAACATCTTGTAATCACAAGATCATCCACATACAAAACCAGAATGACAATCTTTGTATGTACCTTCTTGATATATAAACTAATATCTAAGGGGATATGAATGAATCTATGTAGAAATAGATGAGCATCAATTTTAATGTACCATGCCCTTGGTGCTTGATTAAGTACATAGAGTGACTTAATTAGATGACATATCTTATTTGGATGTTTTTCATTAATAAAGCCTTTTGGTTGGGTCATGTATACTTCTTCTTTGAGATCACCATTCAAGAATGTACTTTTCACATCCAATTGCTAAAGATTCCATCCATTTTGTGTTGAGAGTGCATAAATAACTTTGATAGTCTTGATCTCAGTAGTGGGTGCAAAGGTCTCCTCATAATGTATTACTCCTTACTGATCATATCCATTTACAACAAGTCATGCTTTGTATTTATCGATGGATCCATCCACTTTGTATTTTGTCTAGAAATCCACTTGTAGCCAATGGATTTATTTGCTATAGGCAAATTAATAAGTTCCCATGTCCCATTTTTTATGACCACATCATATTCAACATCCATGGCCTTATTTCACTAAGGTTGGCATAAAGCCTCTCGATTTGTCTCTAGTTTGGTGTTGTAAACTACAAAACTCATCAGTGTGAGACTAATTTCATGTTTTGCCTATCTTTTGGTCTGAAGTCCTGATGAAGTATCTAGATTAGAGTTTAGGTATTTGTGCCTAATGGTACTTTCTACCCATTTTGAGCATTGATGTTGATGCTAATTTGATGAAGAATCATCTTTCATATTTCCAAGATCAATGAATAATTCTCCTTGTAGCTTAGCTTATTTGTGAGAAGATTCTCCATTCTCATCATTACCTATGGGAAAAAGCTATGAGAGGTGGTATGATATGACTCCTTATGTGTCAATTATTTAAATGATGACTCATCACAAACCACTTCTCAAATTTTTTATATCTTATTTATCTAAGAATCCTTGAGATTATAAGCTTTTAAGGTAGTATTATACCCCAATGTAATTTACTTGAGTGTCTTTGGTTTGATATTCTTCTTATTTTTAGTAGAGACATGGAAATAAGGTGTACAACCAAATACCCTAAGATGAGAGATCAATGGCTTATGACCACTTCATATTTATTCTAGATACTTGTCTTGTAAGATATTTTTAGGTGTCTTATTGAGAAGACATAAAATTGTATGAACTACTTGTGCCAAAAATGGTGCATCCAACTTCATAGTGGAAAGCATGCAATGAGCCATCTTCATGACTGAATGATTACATGTCTCTACTATCCCATTATGTTGGGGCATATAAGGAACAATCAGGTGTTACTCGATTTTTGTGTTGTTTCAAAAATCCCAAGAATTCCTTTCATGTGAGTTCCCACTTGATTTGATTGGAGAAATTGAAGAGGCCTCCTTGACTAGGTGACAACAAGCTAGTAAAAGACCTTAAAATGAGTTAAGAGTTGACTCTTCTTCTTGAAAAAAAATAGCCATGTCTTACAAGCTAAATCATCAACAAAGAATTAGAATTACTTGAATCCTTAGAAATAAGTAGTTAGGGGTCCACACAAATCAATATGTACCACATTGAGATGATCTTTATCTTTTGAGGATCTCAACATGAACAAAACCCTATGTTATTTTCTAGTGAGGCATCTAGAGTATATAGGCAAAGAATGAGATAGCTAAGGAAGTCCACAGACCATGGCCTTAGAGATTAGTTGGTACAAAGAACAAACATAAAGGTACCCATATCAATAATACCATAGTGTTGTAGATTCTTCTATAGAGGTAGAGAGAGAAACAACATCATATGAGATGACATCAAGGGTAAATAATCAATCCTTTATAAAATATATAGAAATGACCTAACCTTCTCATGACATGAGACTAGATTTTATGCCATTCTTAATCATGAACTCTACCTTAACCTTTTTATTCAAGAGCTGATTTACAATTAAGAGATTTGTTGTCAAGCTAAGGACATACAATACCTCTATGAGAGTAGAGATTTGTGTCCTATGAGGAATGGTGATAGTGTTAATTCCTTCTACAACATTATCTTTATCTTCTATAATTTTAACTTGATCTCCAGTGGGTTAAGTCATTAGTGAATCAAACAGTTCATTATATCCTATCATATGTTTGGTAGGTCCAAATTTGATCAACCAAAATTTTATATGTAATTTGAAGAGCCAATCCAAAGCTTCTCCTACCAAACTACGTGAAAATAAATACAGTATATAAACACTATTATAAACTACCTCTTGGCATAGTACATAAAAATTATTGGATATGTTCTCAAGGGTCACCCTTCCCTTTGTATTTATCAAATTTGGGTGCCTTAATGTGAGGTGGAAAGGTTACTTGGAGAATACTTAAGTCAAATGGATATGGACATATCTTGTCAAACTTATATTTCTTGACTCAGTTTCCCATCTCCAGTATTGACATAATTTCCTTCATTGAATTCCACTCCTGTATATTTGGTGCATTTGTAGGTGGGATATAATTTTTTTGGAGTGGCATGTGCCCCTATTTTGTTTTTTTAAGGGGTATAAACCCTATGCTCAGTGACTTAATTATGATTTACTCATTGAATTGAGTGGGTTGGATGTTGATTCCTAGGTGTTTGGTGGACATTTCCTAGAATCTACCACTATGAACTAAAAGTATATTACTAGTTTTTAGGTATCTGCATTTGGATCACTAAAGGAAGTGTTACTTGGGAGAAACTTGACAAAGTGTTTTTAATAATACCCCCAATATGTGTTGTGTTTTTCATCCCTTGATTCTATGCAGGGACAAGAGCCTCTTAGTGATTGAAGAATGTATGTTCTATATCTAGTGACATATGTTGTGAAGCACCCCTAAGTTTATTTTATTAAGATGAAGTGCTAGGATATATCATAGATTTAGGCTCAACTAGGGTATGTTGTATTTGATCTATCTCATTATCTTTCTCTTTAGAAGCTTTGTTAATGATTGAAGTTGTAATCAAATAATCTATTAAGTCCATGATAAGATATTTTGCATATTGTTGACTAATTTTCTTGATCTTGGTAGAAATATCTTGATCATTGGGCACATACTCTATGAGTGTTTCCTTTCCTTTGATAGAAGAATCCATTTTTGATTTTGCATTGTGAGCGAGAGCTTGCTCTTGTTGTTGCTCTTCTATCCTAACAAGTGTGTTTAATTGATCTATAGGGAAATTTGGTGGTAACCTAGTGCCTGATATTATCAACCTTAATTGGGATTTATCTTTGTATTTTAAGGGTTGATGTTCATAATAATCTTCTTTAGACCGTATGGTTATTAGGATATATTTGAACACAATGGCATTATCCTGTCCATCATAAAAATGTTTTTCCTCATAACTAGGGCCATAAAAGACCCCACTACGAGCGTACATTTACGTCATGCTTGAAATATTATTCTTTACATTCGATAAGATGCTAAATGTGTTTTGACAACATTTAAAAGGAATGATCAGATTTTTTCAAACAAAAGCTAAGGTAAAATGAGAATATAATAAATGAAATGTTTTAGTGCCACACAATTTAAAATAAAATGGTTGCAAATTTACTCAACTTTGATGGTTTACAATTGTCAAATTAAAAGAGTGTAAGATAAATTTGGAACCTAAAATACTGGCTAACACAATAAACTTAGGTCAAAGATACATCAATACTATAACAGATAGATACAACTAAGATGATTTGTGACTATAAAATTATAGGAAGGTACTTATGATTAGGAAAACAACAATGCAAACAAAGAATCTCAAAATGTGAATCAACATAAAAAAATCCTATGTATAAAGCTAAAAAAATGGGCAACATAAGCCACTATATGGTAATAGGATGTAGAATGGTCCAGAAACTTAGAGCATGAGTGAATACAAGGTAATATAAATCCATAATTAGAATAAAATGATTATGAGTCTAGGTAATGACCATTAATCCAAATGGGAAATCACACCCAAATTACTCAAACCAAGTGTGAAAGGTAAACCAATAGCACTATGGATAAGAATTTAAAATAATTTTTACACTTAAATTTTTATATTAAATATGTTGAAGATTCTAAATGAAACTATGAAGATAAGAGAAACCAAATGTGGGTATAATGAGGTGAGAGAATAACATTATCAGGGGAGAAATGGGTGAATATCCTACTTCATATAGATACCCTACTTTAACTAGAAATAAAAAAGATAAAAATGGGGTGATCCTTTGCTGAGGTGACCTCCTCATCCAAAAATGCATGTAGATCTGATTCATCACCACTTAGACCACTCATGATTTAATTTTTCTTGGAGTACAAAAAAGAAGAGATTGAAACAGTGTTGAATAAGGAAGAATGTTTATCATCTAGAGGTAGTATATGCATATTCATTAACTTTTAGCCAAAACCTCCTCTTTTTCATGCCTAGATCTTAGAGAACTAGTAACTTCTTATGTAAGGCAATTTGGAAATTTACCTGTGTGAAAATGTATTTTAAATATTATAATTTAGATACTTTGAGGATAAAGACTTGATTCAAAACCAACAGTTGCCTTTGAATCATCATCCCCTAGTCATGAAACTATGATTTTCACACTCCAACCCCCTCATTGAACATTTCAATGTCAGACCCATTTATTTTTTATTCTTCACCTCCTTCCCTATATTTGGCCTAATCTTTACCTTAAGGTTATAGGTAATACTCTATGAGAGTTTCTTTAGACTAACCTAGCCACTTAATTGCATTACCACATTGCTTTTTATAATAATATTAGTCAACATAGACATTTGTAAGTATATTATTATAAAAATGGACCTCAAACTTGTGTACCAATTATGGACTCAGACTCTTGAATGTGAAAATTTTAATATTATCTATTATTATTGTTTTGAAATTAGACATTTATCCTCAGAATGTAGAAATTTTAGGAGAAAGAAGGAAACCTCTTAGTCGAAAGATAACCTCTCTAGCCACCTTACTCTAGAAAGGGATGATTCAAATAACATAGGAACATAATCTCATTTAAAAAATCTCAAACCCATTGAAAAAAAAGAAACTTATTCATTTGAAAAGGATCCTCCTATTTTTCATGTCGAGGGAAACACAATGGAAATTTTAAACTCCCCCCTAAATTAAAAATCTATAAGGGAAGATGCATTGAACCAATTCAAATCAGAATAGTCATACCATTTTCCACTAATTAAAATTGAGAAGACAAGGAATATTGGATGGTGGTGAGAAGAAAGAGGAAAGGAAGACTCAACAAAGGCCTTATCTATCTCATAGGGCTAGTAGAGGTAGTTTTCAATACTGAAGATCTACAGATGTTAGATTGGCAATTGGAAGAAGATAGGTGGATTTTTTACTAACTATTTGTTGTTTTATGTTGTCTTTTATTTTATTTAGTGTTCAGGCAATCATTTTTCATTGGTTTAGTGTTGTGTCCCTTTGGCTAATAGAATTAAAAAAAATTCTGAGCTTTAAATTTTTATCTTTTTATATATTGTAATCATCTCTATGCTATTTCAAATCTTACAGTTTAACCTTATCAAATAAACACACACACACACACACACACACACACACACACACACACACACACACACACACACACACACACACACACACACACACACACACACACACACACACACACAGAGTTGCATCTAAAACTAAAATGTATTGCTTATGCATTCTATATGGTGAGGACTAACAAATTGACATATCATTTTCCTAATCTCATTTTAATTTTGTCTAAGTATTCACATGTGCAACATTTATGTTTGAAAAAAAACATATGCTTTTATTAAGAAAGCATTACTACCTATATATTGTAGCTGCATGCTCAAAATATACCATTTTAACATGGAAGATATCATTCAGTAGTTTTTCCTATCAATAGTTTTCCATTTCAAGATGGAAAATGTGATTTTATATGAATAATATATGAGGAATCAAATAAGGATATTAGTTTTTAGTTTTAAAAATTGCATGTTTTTTATGCAAGAAGATACATATGAGGTCACCCTTTGAACTCAGAGAGTTATGGCTAGAATAAAATACTACATAGTATATTAAGAATGCAATAATTCATTTTCGATTCACTGTTATATACATGCATTGAAATAGGCTTAGTTTGTAAGTAGTTAAGGAATTGTATATATGGAACACTCTCTCTTTATAATTTTTCAATATCTATCTTCTACATGAAAGGTAGGGTTGATCTTTGGTTATGAGAGATATTTGGTTGAACTAGTTGGATTTTTTGTTGGAGACAAAGCACTTCAATGATGGTCTCCTTCTCATGTTTAAAATATTTGGATTCATCATGATATCCTATTAGGTCTTGATGTTTTCACATTGAGATTTTTATTTAGTGTATTGTATTTATTTTAATTCGACAAATCAATGTAGTTATATTTTTAATCTAGTATTGAATGAATAATTTAATAAAATTATAATTTTAAATATTGAATTATTGTATCTATTTTATATTTTCATTGAATGAAAAATAAATGTGGTTCAAGTAACTCATAATTCCAATGAAATTATGAATCATTAATTAGAATGAATTCATACTTTCACATTATCGTATTGAATTTAAGCTATGTTATAATGGATTACGAAATAACTAAGAATGGATTGATATTATTTATGTATATTTATTCAAAAATAAATTCATTAATTAGTTTCTTAAAATCATTATTGAAAGCTAATTTCAAGGCTTTGAATGCAAATTAATAATGTTAAAAGTTAACATTTAAAAAATATTTCAATTTTAATAATTTATATAATTATTATACTATATAAATTTATTTTGTCTATAACCTTTGTATTTTTAAATAATGTGGATTGGTGAGTGATAAATCCATGTACCTCTATTGGACGACTTAGAAAATACATAGGAAAAAAATGTTGGTACATTTTACAAATGTTTGACTGAAGGTCTCTTGCATATACTATGAGTGTGCATACTTAATTTAATAAGAAAAGTGTTTGGTTGGTTTTTCACTAGAATGAGAGGTTGATACTCTAAGGTAAAGACTGATAAATAAGATTCTAGAATTTATTTAAGAGAAAAAAATATGTTTGTGGTGTAGATGTTGATTAAGATTTGATTCTTTATATTCTGTTGTGTTACTTATTCATGTTAGTGAAATTCATACATGGATTAGATCTTCCAACCATGATTTATTATTGAAATTCATTGAGTGATGTATTCAAAATTTATATTGGAATATATATCTTCTAATAATGGATGGAAAACAAGTGACCCTCAATGACTCCCTCATTTCTATTATTATGTGATGAGCGATTAGTGTTTAAATAGAAAAGACCGCTTTTACAGTGACTCATACTTAATTATAAAAAAGTGAGTGGGGATTTTAAATACCATGAGTTGAGGAGAAATATTTTTGAATTTGTTTCATATAATATTGAAACTATTAGGAATATACTAGTATGTTCTTGGAAATTCTATGATAGCAGTCTTATGTTTCTAGTGATTTAAAAAATCCTCTTTCTGCTCTCTGGTTTTTCAAGGGTTTATCTGCGTTGAATTATATCCATATTCAAGGTTATTTTCATCCTCTAAATATCCCTATATATATATATAAACTCCTAATAACCCTCTCTCTTCAAATTTTAACTATTTAAGAATACAACTTATGAAAATTGTGTTTATTTTTTAGTATTCATCAAGGTAAATATGGTTACATTTGATTGAATATTTGTAATGGTTATTTTCATTTGAAACCAATTTTGTATAAAAACCTTTGTTATTGATCATAATCATAAATTTAACTAGAACCTTAGAATTGAACAAATAATTTTTGATTTAAGTGTTTTATTCTCTTGCCTTTTAAATGATGTTTTAGGTAGAATAATATCTTCAAATTTTTTTTTAAAAATATTAATAAAATTTAAAAACAATCTATTATTTATAACTTCAAAATTAAAAGTAATTTCCACATTACCCTATCTTCTTGATGGAAGATGTTATGTTTTCTATTGAAAAAGAAACCTTAAAATAGTATATGTTATATAAATAAAAGCAATAAAATCCTGGACAAGATAGATTTTATATATTATTTCATAACAATCATAACATGCCATCATTAAAAAGAGGTTGGATACTATAGCGAATGAAAATGCTTGAACAATTTATTCATATTCTGGAGTTAATTTATACAAAACATAATAGATCAATTAGAACAACCAATTATAAGTAACCAAGCAACAACAACATAACTATAACGTAATTGTCCTATAATTATCCTTAAACAATGTAATAAACAAAATAGTTATGTGAAAATTCCCCCTTTATTACATTGTTTTTATAAATTTACTCCCAAACAGATCAAATTTCACCTTGCTAAGTGACCTGGTGAGTATATCTTCTATATGTGAATTTTTTAGGTAGTACTAGAGTTGAATGTGTTATTTTAAGACATGTTCTCAAATATAGTGGCATTGGAACTCAATGTTTTTTTTCCTATTATTAAATATTTGATTCTTGACATGATTTAACACACACTGATTGTCATAGAAAAGGACTTGTGGTTGATCTTCAGGAATGTCTGTGTCAGATAAAATGCAAAATAATAAAAATTAATTTTCACACAACTCCTCATATGGCATGCTATTATACTTTTGTGGATGAGAGATCAAATATAGATTTTTTTTACTAATCTACAAAATTATTCCAGATTTAAGATGAAATATATATCCAAAAGTTGATTTCCTATCATAAATAGATCTAATATAGTCCATGTCTTTGTAACCCTATAAGAAAAATTTTGAGTTCTTGTGTTCTAGACCATAATCAACTGTAACTTGAACATATCTAAAAACATGCTTTGATGCAATCCAATGATACTTCTTTATCTCTTGCATGAATATTGAAAGATAATTGATAGCAAATCATATGTCTAACATGGTATAAATCATGTAAATGAGACTCCCAACAAGTTAGTTATAGTTAGTTTCATCTACTTGAGGTGACTCATAAAACTGGTATAGTTGTAAACCTTTCTCCATCAGAGTTGACATTGGTTAACATTCTATCATCCCATATTTTTTAAGGAGCATCTTGGTATATTTCATCTATGAGACAAAAAAATGATTCTTCTTTTGCCATATCTCCAAGCCAAGACAATAATGATGTAGCACCAACTCTGTCATGTCGAATGATTTATTCAAGCCATTCTTTACTTCCTCAAAAGTTCATTTGAACTTCTTATGATCATGATATTATCTAGATAAAAAATAATAATTGTAATTTATGTGTCTACCTTCTTGATATACAAATTTGTATTAGAGGGGCTATGAATGAATCTATGTTGTAATAGATTATCACCAATATTAATGTACCATACCCTTGGTGCTTGATTAAGTCCATAAAGTGTCTTAATTAGAGGACATACCTTATGTGGATGATTTTCATCAGTGAAGCCCTCTCACTGGGTCATGTACACTCTATCTTTGAGATCACTATTTAAGAATACATTATTCTTGTCTATCTGTTGAATACTCCATTTAATTTGTGTTATGAGTGTCCAAAAAAATTTAATGGTCTTGATTATAAAAATAGGTGCAAATGTGTCCTTATAATATATCCCTTCTTACTGGTCATATCCCTTTTAAATAAGTTGTGCTTTGTCTTTGTTGATAGATCCATCTGCCTTGTATTTTATCTTAAAAATTGACTTGTTTCTAATGAATTTATTTACTATAGGCAGATCGACAAGTTCCTACATCCCATTTTTTATGAGGGTATATTATTCATAATTTGTGGCCTTATCCCATTGAGATTAACATAAAGCCTTTTGAAATATCTTTGATTTGGTGTTATCAACTACTAAAATCATCAGTGTGAGATTAAATTCATGTCTCACCTATCTTTTGGTTCAAACTCCTTATGAAGTGTCTTGATTAGTGTTTAGGTGTGAGTCCATGATGGTGCTTTCTACCCATTTTTATGTTGATGTTGCTACTAATTTGATGAAGAATTATCTTCCATATTTCCAAGATAAATGAATAATTCTCCTTGCAGTTCACCTTCTTTGTGATCAAGTTCTTCATTCTCATCATCTAACTGTGGGAACAGTCTATGAGTGGTCATATATTTTGACTCCTTATGTGGTAATGAAGCAAATGATGAATCATCAAAAGCCACATCTTGATTTTCATATATTTTTTGTGTCTCATAATCCAGGAGATGATATAATTTTGGGGTAGTAATATACCCTAATAGAAGGCACTAAAGTGTTTTTGGTTTGATATTTTTCCTCTTTTTAGCAGGGACATACATATAAGATATACAACCAAATAATCTACGATGAGAGATCAAAGGTTTTTGACCACTCCATACCTCTTATGGCATCTTGTCTTACAATATATTTCTAGGTGCCATGTTGAGAAGATATACAACTATTTGAACTGCTATTGCCTAGAATGGCGCATCCAACTTCATAGTGGAAAGCATGTAACAAGCCATATCCATGAATAAATGATTTTATCATTATACTATTCCATTTTACTATGGAATATAAGGAGCAGTCAGGTGTTTTTTGATTTCATGTTTCTTAAAAATGTCAATAATTCCTTTGATGTGATTTCCCCCCTCGATCTAAGTAGAGAATTCAAAGAGATCTCCCTGACTAGGTGACAACAAACTAGTAGAAGACCTTAAAATGTGTAAAGGCTTAACTCTTCTTCTTGATAAATAACACCCATGTCTTACAAGATAAATCATCAATAAACAACCAAAAAAGTACTTGAATCCTTTGAAATAAGTAGGAAGGGATCTACACATATCGATATATATATCACATTAAGATGATCCTTGGCTTGTGAGGAACTCAACTTTAACATGACCCTATGTTGTTTATTGACAAGGCATCTAGGGCAACATGCAAAGAATGAGACAACTAATGAGTTCCACAGACCATGGCCTTAGAGATGATCTAATACAAAGAACCAACAAAAAGGTGTCATTATCAATAATGCCATAATGTTTTAGATTCTACCATAGTGGTAGAGAGAGGAGCAAAATCAGATGAAGTTACATCTAAGGCAAATAACTTATCCTTGAAAAACATTCTACTAATGACCTAACCATCCCATGAGAGGTAACAAGATTTTGTGCCATTCTTGATCATTAACTCTACATTAGCCTTTTGATTCAAGAGATGACTTACAGAAAAGAGATTTGTTGTCAGGCCAAGGACATATAGTACATTTGTGAGAGTACAAGTTCATGTCTTGAGAGAAATGATGATAATGATAATTCCTTCTACAACATACTCATGGGTCAAGTTATAAGTTAATAAAATAGTTAATTTTATCCTATCATATGCTTGCTAGCACTAGAGTCGATCAACCAAACTTTGTTTATGTGTGACAAGGTTTGGGAGACAAAAACTACATCTTTATATGTGTTTCTAAATTTTGCTTTTATGGGTACAACCTTTTTAGATTTATCATACTGGTGATTTTGTGTCGCTACATATTCATACTATTTATGTCATCAAAGACATATTTTGGATTTATGTGAATCATCTCTACTAGATGTTCTCTATTAACTAGATGAGACATGTGTCAATGTATTATACCAGCATCTATCAATATCATCATCTATCAATATCATATGTATTGATGCATCAAATATAACACCATCTTTTTTTACTTTTTGATTTATTTTATTGTTGTGAATACTTTGGTGGTCCTTTTGAGAAATTTGAGGCACATTACCTTGAATCAAAGCTTTATCCTCAAACTCTTCTTGCATGGACTAGATGGCTTCTTCTTATCTAAATAGATTCACCAATTATTTGAAAGACATTACTTGTTTTGTGGTATTCATTATTATGGTGAACATGTGAAATTGAGAGGGGAAAGCTCTCAATATGATCATAAGTAACAACTTATCCTCAATATTTTCTCCAAGTGCAATTAATTCTGCTCTTAGTTATGCTACCTGGGATAAAAATTCCTCAACTTTTTCACCATCTTTAATATTGAGAGTATGAATATTGAACTAGAGTGGAGTATCTTCATCTAATTGTTTACCTCATCAATGGTGGACAAAATATCCCAAGCCTCTTTAAATGTTATTGCATCATCAATATGAGGTTGAACCTTCTCGATGACACTGAGTGTGATCAACATCAGGGCTTTTATTTTTTACTTGTCATATTTGGTTCACTCATCAACTTCAGTAGGATGGATCACTACACTAGAGATGATACCTTGTAATTATTCAAATTGAAAAATCATTCACATCTTCATCTTCTACATGACAAAATTTTCCCCTTCGAGAAGTTGGGCATCGGAGAATAGGATTTTGGGTGCAATGTTTTTTTTGTTTTACTTTATTAATACAAAATTTTACACTCAAAGTGGTATTTTATCATTAAAAATTATCTATAAAAAATGTACCTTGAAAACTTCAATAGATTCCTCCAGTGGTTCTACAAACATTATGCTTCTTGGCCACTTGGTTAGATGAAACCAATAGAATGTTTTGATCAAACTACTCTAGTCTAGTTCCTCTATTGTTCATTGATAAAACTACCATGTTGTGGTTACTTTGATCAGATTCTACTTCTACGACATCAGCAAATCTTCCATGCTTTACGCTATGATATTTTTTAGCAGATTGAAACCTTTGGCTTTTAGCATATTCCTCCATGCTTCTTGATATGAATTTGTTGATCTCTCTGATGATTATAATGAGCCAATGGAATGAGAAAATATAATTCTTTAACCAAACACACATCACTATGACTTCAACTTTATTTTAGGCATCAATCAACTATGTTAAATGTTTTGATAAGGTAATTTCACCACTTGCCTTTTATTTTTTAGCTCAAGGCAACAATGTAATAAATAAAATAAAAATCATAATTAATCGGTTGAAACAAATGATTCTAAATAAATACCAACAATAATGTAACTGTAACGTAACTGTCCTACAATTATCCTTAAACAATGTAATAAACAAAATAGCTATGGTAACATTTATAATATTGATAAATAGTTAAAGTTATGGGCCATCCATAAATAAATATCCCTATCATCTAATAGAAATCTATTATTAAAAAAATAAATAATAAAACTTTTAATTTTTTTTATAAGGATGAAAATATAAAAGATCATTTTTTGTTGTTTTATTATAAGGATATCATTAACCACAAACTTAACGATTTATCATATCTATTTAAGGTTGCGAAAATGAAAAAGATCATTATTATTATAATAAAACTAAGAATTAACTCACACAATATTTTATCAAAAATTATAGATATACACTCATAAAACAACATGGGAAATAAGATCATTTACATTCTCCAAGGAGGTCAAACTTTCACTTTTGGCTGGGCAAGGTTCATCAGACCTTCTCGAATATTTGTTTTGTACACATGGTCCTTCACTTTTAAAGTGTCAAAGATTTAATTCAAGTCAAATACATCAACTGTCCATCAAAAATTCATATCATTATGTCAAAGCGTTTTATCATATCATTTTAGAACTCCCTCTAACATATATGAAGTTGAGATTTTTTTCTAAGGTAGTTATATGAAGATGAGAATTTTTTATCTAAGGTAGTTTTTTATTTTTACTAAGAATTTGTGTTAGTGATTTAGAGATTTTATTTGAAGTAGTTTTTTTTTTACCAAGTATTTGTGTTAGTGTTCTATAAATTTTGTCTAAGGTAGTTTTACTACACATTCATACTATTTATCTAATAATAATATTGTTGTTAGACCATCACTACATTCAAAATTATGAATTTTGGCAAGATGAAATTCTATAAAATACTTCCTTCCTATCCAAAAAATACTTCTTTCCTTTCCTAATATTCTATATTTTTCAAATTCTATTATTATTTTGTTCATGTTTGGTTCTATAGCACCCGGATCTGCACATAATGGGTTTAAACGCTAGGGATGGGCATTTTTACATACCTGATTATACTCTAGAATTCACTATTGAATTGATTTTTATTGTTCCTTAGTTGAAATATGCCTCCATTTAAGGTGTTTTTTACACTAAAAATTGAACTCCCCTATATTAGATAAAGAATCACCATTTGAATTAAGGTCAAATAGATTTTCATTGTATTTGGGAAACTAAAGGCCTTCCACATGAAATTTGACACATGTTGATTAATCTATCACTTTGAGGGCCTATGTCGAGATGAATGGTATGAATTTAGGAGATGATATCATCAGTATAGTTCAAGATATACCCAATGAATATAGTGACATTGAATGCCTTCCATTTTATGACATCTCAGAACATGTAAAGACATTGATTTAAAATCCTACATGAGTTTTGGGATAGAAGAATTTATATGGATACTAGTTGTGGTTTAGTAGAGGAGTATGGTAATCATAGGGAAAATATATGTGTATAGCTTCTGAGTAGTTATATTGGAAATAATTATGCATCAAAAATGTAGAGGAAGATCCAATTGTTGGTAGCAAATAGCAACATGGAAAGAAACCATGATTTTGAGCTATCTTCTTTTTCCAAAAGTCACTCAATGTGGCCCTTTTTTTAAAACTCATGCATTGCAAGGATATATATTTTTATGTTCCCAAGTTTTTGATGGAGGGTTATCTTGATTATTATCATACTTGTTATTATCTTAGTGGATTATCTACAACTTAGTATAGCTAGTCATATCGAATTGGGATTCCTCCCTCCTGCAAAAGTGTTGGGTCTATTTACATACTTGATGGAACCTGTGCACCCGATTTTCAATGTTGTATTAGATAGATATTATGATTCATTGAGATGCTTTTTAAATTTGTAGAAAGTAATATTTTGTGATCCTTATATCCGATCAGATAAGTTTAAGTCCACAATGAAGGTGAAGTGAGAATGAAAGAAAATAATGATTTTTTCTCTCTTTAAGAGCGGTTTTGAGATCCCAAGATGCTATCAAGATTAAGAATATTACATTTCTATAATTATCAAAGAAAATCTTGTATTTTTTGAAAATTCTTATATAGGGTACCTCACTAAACCAAGTAGCAGGAATGGAGTTGGCTTATTAAATTGGACTTGGATCTCCCAAACACGCCAGCCAACATTGATCAATATGAGGTCCTTTAAGGCCATCTATAACTTTAAAATTATGAAAATTGCAAATTATAGTTGGAGTTCCCATTTCCCTAAGGGTCATAGTGCAAATGGGAATTTTCAAGGCCATTTTTAAATTTGTAAATTTACAAATTACAAATTACAGTTAGATTTCTCATTTCCCTGAGGGTCCTTGTGCAAATGGGAACTTTCAAGACCATTTAAAATTTTGAAAATTTACAAATTACAAATTGTAATTGGAGTTCCCATTTCCCTAAGGGAACTTTTTAGGGAAATGGGAACTCCATCTATAATTTACAATTTTATAAATTGCAATTGGAGTTCCCATTTCCCTAAGGGAACTTGTTAGGGGAACTACAATTATGAATTAAAATTTTGAAATTTACAAATTTTAAAATTGCTTCTAAGTTTAAATTTTCCAAATACAAAGAAAACTACAAAATTACAAATAGGACCTGGATTTCCCCAAAACAAAGAAAATTACAAATTTTTAAAAGGAACAAGAATTTCCCCAAAAGTCCAAAAAGTGAAAGTTATTTCATTTATGCATTAAAAAATGTGGAGGTGACCATAAAAGAAAAATTTGAAAAAATCAAAGTGTGTAAAATCAAGTTAGAGCCAAAAAAAAGGTAAAAATATCCTAAGTTTTGCATTTTCCATTATTTTTCTTGTTCAAACACCTCCATTAAAGAAATATTTTAGGAATTCAAGATCAAGGTGGGCCACTCCAATGAATATTTCTCAAATAGCCAAACATTTGGGGTGTTCAAATACCATCATTACAAAGCAGGGTTATTCTATGGCATGCATATGAAGAAGGGCAATTGTGAAGAAGATTCTGGATTTACAAATGAGTGGTCAAAGGCATTTTGAGGCTATTTCACAAGAAGACAAAGATATTATTTTTTTCGAAAGGCAGATATTCTCTTTCAGACTTAGTTAAAATTCATTCCATCCAAGGAGAGCAAAGGGTTGCTAGAAATATTCATAATTACTTGTAGAGGTAGTTACAACAATGATTTTTCATGCAAAGGGATGAAGATTCTAGGCGTGGAAAGGATAATTTTATAGCTGGGAGCATCTTCATGTAACTTTGAGTGTTGACTACAATTTTACAATATTGCAAATTGCTACCAGCACTCCCAAATTATAAAATGTGGTAAAAAATGTATGAATATATGTCTTGTCCTCTATTCTAAGGTGGGTGATGGTATTTATTTTTCTCTCTAAGTCTAGGATCTTCAAAATTTTGTGATTTATTATTGTCTATATGTATTTTCTCCCTTTCTGGGGTGGTTGTAGATGTCTACCTTGTCAAAAGAGAAAAATCACCATCCTTCTCCCCATGAAATCATTACGAAAAATGATGTATGTAAGGTTTAGTTGAAAATTTAAGGAGAATACTTGTGGTTTTTACTAGTTCCTTTTGATGAAGTGAAATAATACGTTTTAAAAATATTGTTGATTAGATATTTGGTTCAATTCTTACTATTGGTTATCATTTTGAGTATAGAACTGTATTATAAACCCTTTTAATAGTTTAATTTCAAAATATGTTGTTGAATAACACATTAAGACACCTTGGGTTTATGAATTAATGGGAAAAGGTAAACAAAATTCTACTTGTATTGTATGTTCTAGGGATTCAAGAATCATTTAGGTATTTGCATTTTTTTATATATAATGTTTACATGTGATATTTATGGGAAGGTAAATAGTAAAGTTTATATTTACTAAGAGGCAAATATTAGTTACTGTAACTATAACTATATGGTTAATATAGTAAGAGTCTTGATATTATATTGTTAGTGATAACCATATAATATCTCATATAGTTTATCATATTATATTATGGGTTAGTGAGTTGAGAGTTTATAGGGATTTGGGAATCCCTTATTATATGAAGCATTAGTCCTATATATTTGTATTATGTTCGTATTATTTGTTAATGAGATAAAATATTATTATTGTGAGTTTAAATTAATTTTCCTATGTACTCTTTGCATTCAGCTCCTTAAATTTATATCAGTGGTATCAGAGCAGGTTTTCCAATAGTCATTAGAGTATATGAGGGTAATGTGACTATGATGGGTTGATGTAAATCCTATTGAATAAATTCATGGATACAAGTTTTTCATAATTTTGGTGGCATGTTAATATTAGATCAATTTATTTTTGGACTAAAATAGATATATTATCATTTCTTGGTGATGAATTATTTAAATTGTTAGATCACATTTACCTCAGCATGCAAATCTATTGTCATCAATGTTTATATCTCTATACAAATCCATGTGTATTATTTGATAAAGATTGGGATTTTTTCATATCTATTGGTTATTGATTACTACATCTATTTACTGAGAGGCAAATATTAGTTGTTGTAACTATAACTATATGGTTAATATATTAAGAGTCTTGATATTATATTGTTAGTGATAACCATATAATATCTCATATAGTTTATCATATTATATTATGGGTTAGTGAGTTGAGAGTTTATAGGGATTTGGAAATCCCTTATTATATGAAGCATTAGTCTTATATATTTGTATTATGTTCATATTATTTGTTAATGAAATAAAATATTAGATCAATTAGATCAATTTATTTTTGGACTAAAATAGATATATTATCATTTCTTGGTGATGAATTATTTAGATTGTTAGATCACATTTACCTCAGCATGCAAATCTATTGTCATTAGTGTTTATATCTCTATACAAATCCATGTGTATTATTTGATAAAGATTGGGATTTTTACATATCTATTGGTTACTGATTACTACATCTAAAAATTTATTCGATATAATAGCTTCAATGGCATTTAGTTCAAAATTGGATCATTAATATTTGTTAGTTCTCTCATCTCTTAACATTGACCATTCACCCTGTTGTTGTTTTCCACCATTCAGCCCATGCCAAATTTTAATTTGAAGATTTTATATTCTTTAAGTGTTAAAGATCTGATTTATATAGTTTTGATTTAATGTGATCAACATCATTGTATAGTGCATTTCTATTTTTTGGTATATGCTCATCTACATGGAAATATATCTCTCCATGGCATCCTTAATCTAGAAAAGCATCTAACATCTCTAAGCAACCAAATTCATTATCATTAATATGTGTTTAGTCTCACCTACTACAAGATTCATGTTCATATTTAGCCATGGCTCTTTGATTTGCATTACTTTTGCTTCAGTTATTTACCAATTCACACCTACCTTGCTAATTTGTATATGCATCACTTGATTTGGAGTTCCTTAGCTCCCACCTCATCAATGAAGTTCTTTGCTTCATGCCTCAAGCTACAACCTGTATCCATGTCATCTCATAATCCTATATAATGTATTATAATTGGCATTTGCATTCTCCTTGTAAGGCAACCATCATGGAAAATACTTGGTGAGCCTCACAATCCTATTGGATCTACTACCTCAAACCTAAGCTCAACCAATGCATGCAATATTCAATTGGTTATCATATGATTTTAATTTTTTATTAGAGTTGAGTCGATTTTTTCTTTAGATTTAGTTTTTATTTTTATAAACTTGTTTTGGTATAAGTTTTGTTAAATCTAATATTTAATTGGATTTTAATCATTGTTAGTCAAATTGTCAAAAATATTTGTATGTCCACTATGAGTCATTGAGTCATTATCATTTGAGTTTATTATAAAAAAGAGTCGGTTCTATGTCAAAAATACAAAGTGATTATATA
Source organism: Torreya grandis (assembly GCA_037957365.1). Taxonomy (NCBI): domain Eukaryota; kingdom Viridiplantae; phylum Streptophyta; class Pinopsida; order Cupressales; family Taxaceae; genus Torreya; species Torreya grandis. Next base: position 3,451,683 of record JARHVA010000563.1, on the reverse strand, counting down.
TATCACAAGGTCAAATTCATAGTGTATCATCTTGGTTGTCAACATTAAAATATCAATATTTTTTTATGAGCCAAAAGTCAAAATTGTAAAAATAAAATAAAAAATTACGTTATAGATGCATTTTCAGTGGAAACCAACTACTAAGTTAACCATTTCACATTGTGGGAGGGAATGATACAATAAATAATGTGAAAATATTTGTGCTTTATTGACATACTAGTTGAGTGAGCAGCGATATAATGGAGGCTTGAGGCTACACAGAGGTTGAAGGTCTTTCAGTGACCTCTCATTAGTCGCCAACGATGGCGCTGCATCATGTTTTGGTGATTTTGTGTGGTGTGTATTTATTTTTAACATGTTGTGAATTTTAGTTTTTTCAATATGTTAATTTTTTGGAAATTTTCAAATTTGTAAGATTGGGGAACATAAAGAAATGTTTCATTTTCCATTCGGAACCAAACTAGATAAAGTCAAGGAAAACTACCAGTGGTAGTGGTAGTCTTCTTTACTATGTGATATTTAGTGGCATGATTGTACACAGTGGCTGCAAGTAAAAAATTGATTTCTTACAAGGTCAAAAGTGACATTTAGTGTATGTTTTCTTTTAGTTCTAGTTTGGTGTGCAAAAGATGTAAATGAAATATTGATTTTTTGACTACTAGTAGAAAACATTTTAAAGTGTGTCTCTATGTTTGTTTTAACACTCATACATTTGGAAAGGGTTGGTGATTGATCTAAAAAACCATAGACATAAAAAGGTAGATAAGCTTTTACTGGTATAGCAGTCCTCTAAATATTTTCCTTCTTTATGAAGATGATCCACTAGTGGAATTCCAAGTGCATTATTTTCATAGAGTAAATGTGGGATGATTTCCTTCACATACTTTCAGTCATGTGCAGCAAGACAATTAGCCAGTTGGAAATTTACATGACTTTCTTTGATCCATATTATGAAGAAAGACCATGCAACACATTGTAGTAGAAGAAAGAGTTATGTTGTACCATGTCAACATTAAGGGGATGAATGTTACGGATAATGTTTACATGTGATATTTATGGGAAGGCAAATAGTAAAGTTTATATTTACCAAGAGGTAAATATTAGTTACTGTAACTATAACCATATGGTTAATATGGTAAGATTGTTGATATTATATTATTAGGGATAAAAATATAATATATCATATAGTTTATCATATTATATTATAGGTTAGTGAGTTAAGAGTTTATAGGGATTTAGGAATCCCTTATTATAAGAATCATTATTCCTATATATTTGTATTATGTCCATATTGTTAATTAATGAGAGTGAATATTATTATTGTGAGTTTAAATTAATTTTGCTAAGTACTCATTGCATTTAGCTCTTCAATTTTATATCACATTTCATATGCACCAATAAATTCAAACCACTCCTAGTGTCTCCTAAAGCTTGCATATAAGTTTTTGCATCTTTACAAAGGAATAATGTCATGAATGTTGAAAGAATCCTTGCTATATGAAAACTACCAACACACTACCACTCTTCATATCTATATAAATTTACTACCCTATCATACCCTATAAATAATATATTTATTACATATTTTAAGTGTTATTTGCCTTGCAGATGCATGAATCTTGTATACTTAGAATGTGTCTATATTTTGTTCTCTGAAGACTAGCCTTGCAGTTTTCCATTTGACCCCCATTATTGAATATTATTTAGAATGAAGGTTTCAAACACATCCTAATATGTCTTCAATAGCTTGTATGTGACTTAGTGCATTTGTTCATTCAATGTGATAACCCTTTCTTGTAGGGCTAGCTGAAGTAATTTTCAATGCTCAAGATCCACTTAAGCTAGATGGCAAATTAGTAGAATATAGAAAAAAGCTCATTCCATCTAAGAGGGATATTATAAGTAGTTTTCAATGCTAAATATTTTCTAAATGTTGATGCAAAATTAGTAGAAAATAGGTAGACATTTTTTGTTGATTATTTATTCTATTATGTACATTTTTGTTCATTGCCTATTTTTCTATTGGGCATTTGGGTAACCATTTTTTGTACATTTAGTGATGTGTCTCATAAAAAAATAGAATATTTGTTGTGAGTAAGTTCTAACATTTTATATTTTTGTCCATTATATAAGGATCTAGGGCCTTTCAAAACCTAAATTGTAACCCTATAAAATAAAAAGTAGAAAATCTAAAGTATTTGATGCATGACAAATATATAAGATGAGATTAATGAAAAATATATTTGAACTATAATTAAATATTATTAAATTTCATTTCCCCGTACCAAAAACTTATTCCCAAAAAATGTAATGTATATATCTTATTTGTTTAGTGTTTTTTTTTTGGTTCAAGTAAAATGAATTATTTTTACACCTTTGGTGGCATACTAAATGTAGCGAGATGCTTATTATATTTTTTATTATATTGTTTGAAATTTTTAAATCAATTACTTTACATAAAATATATGATTTTGTGTATTTAATCAAACCTATTACCTATGAAAACATTCCCTTTGTGAAAGAAGCATTTTCAATTGATGAGATTATACTATCAAAAAAAAATGACGTGAACCATTTAATAAAATTCCTCAAACGTCTAAATATTTAATATGAATAAGATAATCACATCCCATTAAATAGATACTCAAAATATTATTTATCTATAATGTAAATTTGTAAAAATACATGCTTGAATGCTCAAAACAATATATGTATTAAATTATCTCATTTGTATTTGTTTCTAAAATGAAACATTATCAAATATATGCTTGAATGCTCAAAACAATACTTATAGCCATGTTTAAAAATATGTTCCTTGGTTTGATATTTTCTTAAGAATATTAAAGTTATTGAAAATATACCAAATTTGGAATGCATGTTTCAAGTCATATAAGATATCTAAGTAAGAAAGAAAGTTTTTCATTTGATATTTTATTAATATTATTAAAGTTATTTAAATATATATTTTTCATATAATAAATGATGTAAATATAAATATTTACATTTAATTTTATCATTTTTTTAATTTTGCATGTGTTGATGGTCTAACAACGATAGTAGTAATAGAACATAAGTACAAATACTTGATAAAAACTACTTTCATAAAAAACTTTTCAATTTTGCATGTGCTACAAGAGAGATTTTAAAATATTGTAATTAAGAAATTTAACACAAGCTAACAATATTAGCAGTAATAGAACACTAGCACAAATAATTGATAAAACTACTTTCATAGAAAATTTCTCAATTTTGCATGTGCTAAAAGATATTTGAAAATATTATAATAAAAAAAAATTACATAAGCTAATTATCTCATTCTTTTGAGATTTTGTTTATTTTACCATTACCAACAATCAATTTAATCAAGCATATTTTATGATTTATTGATGTTTTAGTGTTGTCTTTCCTAAATTTTTAGTTGTGTCAAATATTTTGAAGATTCTAATTAGTTTTTCACATTAATAGATGTATTTTGGGATTGAAAAATGTATCTTAATTATTAGAGCGTTCAAAGTTATCGTCGTTGTAGTTTTTTCAAAATTACATTACATATATTTTATAACTCAAAATTTATTTGTATGATCAAAACATTATAAAGAGTTAAATATTAATTTATTGAATAAAAACCATATTTTTTTTACATATTTTTAATAAATTATAAAATAAAACAACTTTGGATTCTATTGTTAATTACATAAATTCCATTTAGTTATTTACTTTTTAAAAAAGAAAGAAAGAAAAAGAAATTCAAAAATATACTAATATGTTTGAATTTTATGATATTGAGGTTTAATGGTATTTATATTAGCATTAAATTTACATATTATTTATTTAATTAACATTTGTTACAATTTAAAATAATGAATATTTTAAATATATTTATAGCATTTAGTAGTTTATTTCTTTAATTTTGAGTTTGTTAGTTTTTTAAATGAATAAGTTGACGTTATAGGAATATTACACAGTTTATTCATATTTTATCTAGATTTAAAAATTAGAATATTTAATATTTAAATAAATATTAACATTAATGACAAATTTTAAATAATGTTTATATTTAAAATATTAAACTAATGTTCTTCAAATATCAGATTCAATCTAACCATTTCTATTTATAAAAACTAAAATCAAATACTTCTTGTAAAAAGAGAGATTTCAAAATGAATCCATATAATTTATTTGGGTTAAATTTGATCTGTACCCTTATTTGAATATGCTGGTCAAATTTATCCACCTCACACCCTAATTTAAAAAGAAAGCAATTCGTGAGGTTGAAAATTAATATTAAAATTGTTAAGTTTTTAATAGTTCATCAAAATTTTATTCAAATCATTTCATTTGAAAGTATTTATAAGATTGTATGAAACATATAAAAATAATATACGATAAATTTGGATGAACTTTTGAATGGTTTTTTTTTACCTCCTTGAATAATTTGAATGATGACTAGTAATTTGGGACATTTACAAAGAGACTAGTCTAATAGCTAGATTATGCACTGTCAGCGCAGATCATTTTTGAGTCATAAAGTACATTATAATAGTGAATAATAATATTTTAATTATATATAATCAATCATCTCATTAAATAATAACTCAATCAATGATATTACAATAAAAACATCATTCCAAAACACTACCAATAAAACCAAAGAAATGTTTGGGTCATGAAATGGTACGACTCGAGATGTATTGGATTAAACTGGTAAAATAATATGACATGTGATTCATCAGTAAAAGAGATGTGCTTCAATGAATTATTAAAATACATTGAAGATTAAAGCACATATATACAACCTCAGCCTAAAATAAATTGTAGGTACTCTTTTAATTTCCTACCTTTAATCTATTTGTATATAATATCAAATTTGGTTTCAACAAGAATTGTAAGGACACTTTCAGCCTCAACTTTATGAATGGAATATATTAGTGTGTTATAATATGTCGAATGAAGTGTGAATCCTAAAGATAATGTCATTTTATCCTGGAACGTGCATTATATAATTACTGTCAAACTCAAGTAGAAATGCATTTTCTTGGTTAGAAATTTTCATAATGAAAGTAAAATTACACAAACATTTTCAATCTTATATTTATATGAGTTTATTCATTAAAATTTTAGTTAATATGATTATGGCATAGCTGATTCAATTATTGATCAATTTTTTTTGCAAATAATATCTTGAGTATTGTTTATTGAAGAGCATATCTACTTAATTATGTTGGGACACACATAACACATTATCATACATCTTTAATAATATTTTATCACCAATGTCATCTTCAATAAATGGTCAATTTTTATGAAATAATACAAACTACAACATCTCTATTTAAATGTTATTTGCTTTGGTAATAGTATCATTAATGAAATGGGATTATGAACTATACTATCATACAACTAACATGATTTTTGTCATGATATCATTAAAAAATAGTACTTAATTTTTAAAACCATCCTTATTTGACTACACATGTTTAATCTCACAATATTTTTCAATTTGATCGATTTGATAATCTTTTCTCTCACCTCAAAATGGATAGATACATAGGAAAAAACATAATAATTTTAATTATATGAAAATAACATGATTTATATATTCTATTATTAATTATGAATAAAAATCCTAAGAAGTTAATAAATATTGGTTGAGAATGTGACAATGGATATGAAATATTTTTAAAAAAAATGGAAATGGGAAGGAAAACTAGAGCATTAGATCGACAAATTCTGGGTGATTGAGTGGTTGTAGAATAAATACCTTAGAATGATGGAATCGTAGTTTTTGATTGATGGAATGGTGGTCATAGAGCGATGGAATTTCTATTTCATAGCGATATAATAGTGTCATTTGATTGATGAAATAATGAACACTGATTATAAATAATGAAGGGTGAAGGAAGGGACATTGAAAATGGCACAACCCTATCAATGGTGAGATTGGGTTAGAAAAATCCATTAAAAAAGATTCATATATTAGGGAAAAAATATCTATCCTATTTAATGTGAAGGTACCTTAAGAAATAGAGGGTAAATTTTAAAATTTTGAATCTAAAAATAGGAGGAAAAATCAGAATGAAAAAATAAATTATCTATAGTATTGGATTGAAGAGAAGTGAGTCTTTGCGTTTTCAAAAATAAAAATTAGAATTGAAGATGATGATTCCAATTTTTATCTAAAATATTTCAAAAAATGAACAATAAAATGCAAAATTATATGAAAAATATACCCCCATATTGATAAGGTATGAAATGTAGATGTATAATAAAAAATGTTAAATTTCTCTCTTTCCCAACAATTTCTTTGAAATAATGTTTTTTTTTTCCTAGAAATTATAGACACTTTTTTTAATTTATATAGTATCTTATTGAGTTAAAGCAGTTTATTTTTCTAACCATGGTCAATTGGTTTCAACTATCTTACTAAAACCTCATATTATCCATGTTTGGGTTAATATGTTTGCTCACCCTATGGATTTTTGGGGAGAAATAAAAAAATATGGGATGCCATTGGTGAAAAAGTAAAAAATCTAAAATATTTCAAAAAGTGAACAATAAATACAAAATTATATGAATAAGACCCAATATGGATGAGGTATGAAATGAATTCAATAACATGTAGAATGAAATTGTTTAAAAAAAAAAAATTCCAATAATTTATTTGAAATAATGTCTTGTTTTCTACAAATTTTAAACTCTTTTTGGAATATATATAATATATTCTTAAGTAAAAGCAGTTTATTTTTTTGACCATAGATTATGGGTTTTAATTTCCTTATTGAAAAGTCAAATATCATCCATGTTTGGGTTAATATTTATGCTCACCCTATGGAGTTAAGGCTTCTACTTTGGGTTCCTACATCCCAAGTATGATTTTCCACTTCCTCCTTTTACAACTTTGGCTCATGTTTAATGCATTTTTTTTTTTATGATTTTATTTAGTTTCTTTGGTTTGTTAGTTCTATAACATATTATCATTTAATCTTTCTTGGTAATTAGCTACTTTTATCCTTCGACATGGAGGATGGACTATGAATATAATTATATTATATTATATTATAGTTGTATCTATTAATATTTAATATCATTTTTTAAAATAATAATAATGATAATGATATGTTCTAATACTAAAAATGATCTACACATAAATACTTATTCTAAAATATTTTATAATAAATAAAGAATATGAAAATTTAAAAACTACAAGTTATAAATTGTATACATTATTTCTCTCCCTTGCTAAAAGATAATTACTTTTTTTTTCTTAAATTCAAATGATGATTATATAAGGCATATTAATTGTAAAAAAAAACATACACAAATATCCTCTCTCAAAAATTTAAAGATGATTAAATAGAAAACATTAATTATACAATAAGAGAAAGTTATAGAAATTTCTTTTCTTAAAACAGAAAATTTAGTTTAAAAAGTAGATGTAATTACACAAATTCCCTTTATTTTAGCTATAAGACATTAGATATTAATTCAAAATTAGTTTTAGAAAGAATATTCTATGATTTCATCATTTTTTAGTGTTGTCTTATCTAAATTTCTATTTGGGATAATTTTTCAAATATTTTAATTAGTGTTTCACATGGATAAATGCATTTTGGATTTAGAAAAATGCAACCTAGTTGTTATAGGGTTCAAGATTATTCTATTTGTAGTTGTTTCAAATATTATCTCTATTATAATTTAAAACTTAAAATTTATACATATAAATTAAAAAAAATTAAACATTAAATCTTATTTTACTGAATAAAAAATATGCAAAAAAATTAATCAAAAATATTTATTTTTTAGACATATTTGTAACATGATGAGTTTGAGTGTAAGTATAGTCTTGAATAAAATCAAGTAATAAAATTTAAAAGAATTATAATTTTAGAATTGAATGTTAACCAAATTGATTGCATTTAATTTCCAAAAAAAAAAGGAATTCAAGAATATACTATTATGTAAAAATTTTATGAGTTTAGAGTTTAATGGTGTTTATATGAGCATTAAATTTATATATTATGTACTTAATTAATATTTGTTACAATTTAAAACAATAAATATTTCCAATAATATTTAGTAATTTGTTTATTTAATTTAAAATTTAACATCATTTTATGCTAATGTTTATCAAGTGTCATAAAATCCATTCAATCATTTCTATTTTTTTATAAAATAAAAGACTTGAAAATGAATCAACATAATTTATTTGGATTAAATTTGATAGAAATCTTTATTTAAATGCTAGTCAAATTTAACTACCTCACACTCTAATTTAAAAATAAAGCAGTTTGCTATGTTGCAAATTAATATCCAAACTGTTATGTTTTTAATAGTTCATCAAAATTTTATTTAAATCATTTCATTTGGAAGTATTTAGAAGATTATATGAAACATACAAAAATGATTCACAGGAAATTTGGATGGATGGATAAAGGGTTCGGTGCAACGTGTTAAAAATGAAGGTCCGAATGCCCTTGCCCAACCAAAACCAAAAGTCTGAATGATGACTCATAATTAGTGATGTTTCAAATGAGAGCAAAGATCATTTAAGTCAAGAAAAATGTCGTGCCAAACTTTTAAACTAATCTAACACGTGATTTATCATTTAAAGAGATGTGCATGAGTAAACTGCAAAAATACGCAGAAGACGAAAGGAATTATATATTCCCTTTCTTTTGACCGAATTAAAAATGGTCATTCAAGTGGTAGACATGAAAAATATTTATGGACCAGACATGGAGGCCATCATGGCTAAAATAACAAAGGGGTGTCAGATTCTTGGATTCTTTTAGGTAAGGATTAAACACGTCTTTTATTTAGATTATATCCATATGACTCAATTTTCTAACTATTCAGATCTTGTCCATCTTCTCCGGATTTGGATCGATCTCCTTTGGGAATTCAGGGTTCTATAGTTTTTAATTCTATTTTGGTTGTTTTGAAAGTTAGTTGTTAGACAACATTTCTCCTCATTGCTCCCTTGACCTATTGTTTTTATGTCTATTAACAAATAATTTGGAAAATCACATTTTCATTTAATTCTATATTTAATTTTGAATGTCACAAACTGTCACCTAATGTTTTTCCAACATGTGTCATTGAATGTAAGAATCCAACACAGTATATATCGCATCAATTTCTAGTGTGAAAGTGTACAAAAGTAAGGGCAAAACATTCCATGGTCCAGTGCGCAACCGCTCAATATACCTTTTTTTAGTTGAGTCAAAAACTTGTTTTTAAAATAAAAAGTCAAAAGCTACTTTTGTTAAGGTCAAAAGTAATGTGTCTGTGTAACTAATTTGACAAATTTACTTTGAGATTTTGGTTATGGTAAAGCAATTTGATACTCCAACAACAAAACATCTAGATTCCATCTTTATTTTTATTTAAACACTCTATGTACGTAAGTAATTATAATTTTTGGGATGAAATAGTATTATATTATTTTAAAAATTGTTTCATAATTTTTTTTTCAAACTTCAAGTTAAAAGTATCATGCTCTTATATTAAGTAGATAAGATTATATAATTTAAGAAATTAAAAATAATTATTAAAATTATAAGTAATTTGAAGAGAAATAGATTAATAACATTATATAAGGGAAGCAATGTTAAGATTTAAACCTATAATAAAAGGGGAAAATAGCACATATGTATATGAAATATAATATTTTTATTCGGGAAAATCTTTTCAGAAAAAACATTAAAAAAAAGAATATGTATTATTGCATTAGCTCAATCGTTTACTATATAATAATATACTTTCAAGTTATGTGTTATCGTAATGCATATTCAGGTATTTTTAGACACATAAATATGAAATTATCTATGTGGTACTAAAATTCAATGGGTACAGAAAATATGCACTAATAAATTATCCATACAATACCATGGGTATAAAACCATGGTTATTAAAACATGCACTAAAACCACCATAACTACCTCATAAGATCCTAAATAAATTCCAACATTTCACATATATAATCTACAACACGCTCTCTATAACTAAATCACGTAGAGTGTAAATCATGAAAAGTATACAAAATAATCCATATAAATAACCGTTACATCATCACTATATTATAAAATTAATACAAAATTGAGTAACAAGAACAAGGAAGCCAACAATAGGTGGAACCTGGTAATATGGTTTGAATCCCCAAATAACATGAGAAATGTAATCAAACTCATGTCTATGGGATCCTAACAAAATGTTTGCATCTATTTCTTCATTATTAATCTTTGTTTGTATTATTTTATTCATTAGAAATCTTTGTATCTCCAAGGGAATTGGGTTATTAACCAACTAGAGAATCCCAAATGAGGGAAAACAATTGATGCCATATGCAAAAACTTGTCATGCTTAATTGGTAGAGCCAAATCTCAATGATAACTAGATGGAAGTGAATGTTTATGATGTAGTGGTGGCCATCTATAAGAAAGATCTAAAGATTGGTGACATCAATGCACTTCACCTCCCCATTGTGCCTTCCTCCCCATGTAAAGTGTAATCCCTTTGTGATGGATTTGAATGAATCCATGCCACAATGTGTTCAACATTATCCCCATGATTTAATAAGGTCCAAACATGTGTCACTTCTAGAGAAACTTTGTTAAATATCACACTTAAAAATGTATAAATACATTTTTTATCACTATATTTTTGTTGTAAGTATAAAACTTATTTTTATCTATGAAATTACATAAAAATACATGAGTTCCTTTCTTTCTAGATGAAAAGTGTTAATTTTGACATGGAAAGTCATAAATCAAAACCTTTATTTCTCAAGAATCCCATGCTGATCCTCCTTAAGGATAGTTTTTTATGTCAACTGATCTAGAAAGAAGGGTTTTAAAATTGCATGATTCCAAATCTTGACTTGTTGATATTTAGTGGAGAAATAGAATAAATGGATAACATTTTATACTTGGCTACAAAATAGAAGTTTCAGATGAAAAATCTAGTAGTGATATAGGTGACACCCCAATGGTTGAACCTGATAGACAAAAAAAATGGTCACAGTTGAGCTTGAGAATAATATTAATATTCCAAAAATATTGAAATCTCATATTAAAATAATAATCAAAAGACCAGGGAAACCATCTCTCTCTTAGTTTTTAGAATATAGGTAGTCAAGTATAAATCTACTCATATCCATTATTGGGAGTGTAACATAGAAAAGAAATTACAACATACCATTGTAATTACTTCCACCAAATTTAGAGTGAGGTCACAATAGTTTATGAAAACTATATGTAGGGATGACATCTTTAACCTTAAGGAAGGAATACTGGTCATAACATATTATACTAAGATTCATCCTCTGGCCAAAATGGAAAAGAGTGTGTAGATATGGAGATAATGCCTTTGAGTGATATGAGTAAATAACTTTAAACAATGATGGCATGCACCAAGGACCTTCAATAAAGGTAAATTCATCATATGTAATAAATGATTACCCCATGAAATTGTGGTTGATGGATAGACAATTATTAAACTTATTATTATTCCGTAAAATACATAGTTTAATGAATTCTTAGGATTTCAAGATACTCTAAGAAATAAAAGTTCCAAAATTATTTAATAATGATTAAATCATTACAATATTTTTAAGAACAAGGACTTTACATGTAGTTCTTCCATAAATAGAAACAAAATGTGTGCAATTCCTTTTTAATAAGCATCAAACAAACTGAGCCTCTGATTATGTTAAGTAACGAAGAATACTTCTACTGAACATGAGGGAACTCTTTCCCATTTTTTGAAGCAGACCATAAAAAATCCTTGAGAATTTTTTCATGTTTGGGATAATATTCTTTATTAGGTACCCAATATGAATAATTATATACATGACTCATGCAATGATATTATTAGGAAAAAAAATATTTTATGAAGGAAAAGGTTTTTTTGGCAATATAATAAGAAAGATTATTTTATTTCATGTTAAAAATATATTTAAAAATTAAGGAATGACTACCTTGAAATGCAAATATGAAGCCCAAATAACAAGAAAAATCTCATAGTGATGAATCCTTTTCTAAGAAAATGTCTGAAGCCAAGGGGAAGATAAAATATTTTAGCTATAACATTATGTCTTTCTTTTCTAAATATTGGACCTAATATTAGAATTGAAGTTTTGATAAATTACATTTGTTTTCTAATATTATCCATATCCTTAGTTTAAGTGGAATGAATTAATATCATGGAATTTCTTGTAAGGAGGGAAACTACTTTTAACAATCCCCTTGAGAGACAAAATTCGTTGTAAGTAACATAAGCTTTTTTTTGTAACTTCAAAATTAAAAGTAATTTCCACATTACCTTATCTTCTTGATCAAAGATGTTATGTTTTCCATTGAAAAATAAACCTTAAAATAGTATATGTTATATAAACAAAAGCAATCAAATCCTCAACAACATAGATTTTATATATTATTTCAAAATAATCATAACATGCCTTCATTAAAAAAGAGGTTGGATAATATAAAAAATTAAAATGCTTGAATGATTTATTTATATTTGGGATTGAATTTATACAAAGCAGAATTGATCAGTTAAAACAACTAATTCTAACTAACTTACCAAAAAAAACATAATTGTAATGTAATTGTCCTTAAATAATTTAATAAACAAAATAAATATGTTAACATTCCCCCTTTATTACATTTTTTTTATAAAGGTACCTTTGAAATAGATAAAATTTCACCTTGCTAAGTGACTTCGTGAGTATATCTTCTATTCATGAATTTGATGGATTGTAAAGGAATTGAATGCGGTATTTCAAGACATTTTCTTGAATATAGTGGCACTGGACCTAAATGTGTTTGGTCCTCTCATGAAATATTGGATTTTTGATAAGCTTTTACACACTTTGATTGTTATAGAAAAGGACTGGTGGTTAATCTTCAAGAATGTCTATGTCAGACAAAATGTGACATAACCAAATTGATTTTCACACAGCGTCTCGTATGACATGGTATTATAATGTTATGGATGAGAGATCAAATGCATATTGTCTATTATTAATCCATGAAATTAGCCTAGATTTGAGATGAAATATATATCCAGAAGATGATTTACGATCATCAATAGATCTAACATTGTTCGATTTTGAGTAACCCTACAGAAAGAAATTTGAGATCTTCTTGTATTTCAGATGATAGTTAACTATACCTCAAACATATCCCAAAACATGATTTTTTATAACCCAATGACACTTCTTTATCTATTGCATGAATCTTGAAATATAACTGACAATAAATCATATGTCTATCTTGGTATAAATAAAGTAAATGAGACTCCCAAGAAGCTACCTTTATTGAGTTTCATCTACTTGAGGTGACTCAAAAAATTGAGATAGTTGCAAACCTTTCTCCATCAGAGATGACATTGGTTTATAATCTGTCAACCCATATTTTTCAAGGAGCATCTTGGTATATTTCATCTATGAGACAAAAATATGATTCTTCTTTTACCATATCTCCAAACAAAGATAATAATGAATTAGCCCAAAATCTATTGTGTTGAATGATTTACTTAAGTCAGTCTTAACTTCTTCAACAAGTTCATCTAGACTTCCAATAATCACAAGATCATCTACATACAAAATAATAATTATAATATTTGTGCCTACCTTCTTGATACACAAATTTGTATTTGAGGGGCTACAAATGAATCTATGTTGCAATAGATGATCATCAATCTTAACGTACCATGCCTTTGGTGCTTTCTTAAGTCCATAAAGTGACTTAATTAGATGACATACCTTATGTGGATGTTGTTCATTAATGAAGCCTTTTAGTTAGGTCATGTACACTTCTTCTTTGAGATCAACATTTAAAAATGTACTATTCATGTCCATATGTTGAAGCTTCCATCCCTTTTATGTTGTGAGTGTGAAAACAACTCTGATGGTTTTGATCTTAGTAGTGGGTGTAAAGGCCTCCTCATAATTGATCCCTTCTTACTAGGCATATTCCTTTGCAACAAGTCATTCTTTTTATTTATTGACATATCCATTTATCTTATATTTTATCTTAAAAATCCACTTGTAGCTAATGTATTTCTTTTCTATAATTAGATCGACAAGTTTTCACATCCCAATTTTAAGAGGGCATCATATTCATCATCCATAGCATTATTCAACTAAGGTTGACATAAAGCCTATTGAACTATCTTTCATTTGGTGTTGTCAACTATTGAAATCATTAGTGCAAGATTAAATTCATGTCTTGCCTATATTTTGTTCTAAACTCTTTATGAATTATTTTAATTAGATTTCAAATGTGAGTCTGTGATGGTGCTTTCTACCCATTTTTAATGTCGATGTTGCTACTAATTCGATGAATAATTGTCTTCCATATTTCAAAGATCAATAAACAATTCTCCTTGTAGCTCACCTACTTTGTGATAAGATTCTTTAAATGCTTGAATGATTTATTCATATGCAAAAGTGAATTTATAAAAATCAGAGTTGATTGGTTAAAACAACTGATTTTAACTAACCTACCAACAACAATGTAATTGTAATGTAACTATCCTACGATTATCCTTAAATAATGTATTAAACAAAATAGCTACACTAGCATATATAATATTGACATATGGTTAGAATTATGGGCCATCCATAATTAAATATCCCTTCATCCAATGGAAACCTATTATTAAAAACATAAATAATAAAGTATTTAATTTTTTTTACAAAGAGGAAAATATAAAAGATAATTTTTTGTTGTTTTATTACAAGGATATCATTAACCATAAACTTAAAGATTTATCATACTTATATAAGGTTATGAGCATGAAGAAGATCATTATTATTACAATAAAATTAATAATTAACTCACCCAATATTTTAACAAAATTTATAAAGATAGATTCTTATAACAACATGAAAGACAAGATCCTTTAAATTCTTTAACTCAAATAAATTTGATAATAATGTTCATTTTTTAATAAAAGAACCCCTATATACTATTATAAGATATAGTTATGTTTATATTTGATCGCAAACATTAATCAACATAAATTATACATAATTATTTTAAAAATATATATATTCTTAATTACATACATTAAAAAATATATTCATTTTTTCTTTTTTAAATATTTATAATTAATTAAAAACACCAATTCTAAGATCTCCATCTTAATTTATATGATAAATGTTTTTACACCCTAATTTATATATTAATAAAAAGGTCGGATTTAAAACAAAAATGTATCGCTTATGCATTCTAAATGGTGGGGACTCACAAATTATGTCGAAGTACTAAAACATTTTCTTTGACTTAAAAAGCATTAGTACTAAAGTCCATCTTAACTTGGAGAACATCATTTTATACGAGCAATGAATGCTATTTATGATATAAATAATGGAGAACATAATTTTATACAGAGAAGAGAAGAGCCATCCATGATATTTATGATAATAAATGCATTTGTTTTTGTTTTATTACCTTATAAGCAAGCATTAATGTTTAATATGTAACAAATAGCTTTGTTTTATTGTACGAAAAGCAATAAAATTTAATGTGCAGTATAGTGCCCATCCTCCTAACACGAGTGTTGCTCATTCGCCACTCTCATGGCTTCGAACCATGGCTGTTTTTCTTCATATTTTTGCTCAATATAAAGCCGCATGTAGTCGTAGAACAAATACCGCGGATAAGGGTTTTGGATTCGTTTTATATATGTTTTGAGGTTGATTTTCATCACCCAAATTTTAAAGGTTGTCCGGTGTATGTGGGCCCCATCAATAGACTCCAAAAATTTAATCTCACCTCCACTCACCCTAATAAATTTTATTGAGCGAAATTACAATGTCCCAATTAAAATTGGGAATACCTCTAAGTTAAAATAAATAAATAAATAAAAAGAACCACTCCTAACTTCTTATTCCATTGTAAATATTAGGATAACTTGACCTCAAACACCCAAAAATTAAAATAAAAAATGGTGAAGAAGATATTTCATTTACACATGGATAGCAAGTTTCACCCTGAAATGTTTTCTCTCATGTTTCACCATTTACATGAGCACATATTGTCATTATTTTCATGTCTCTTCCCAATATTAAGAAATTAGACATATGAGTCATATATGAGTTTTTGAAGCTCAATCTGGATCTCCATGTCTCCAAGGAAATATTTTGTCATGGACATTGATATGGACAATATTTAGCATTATTGATTATACTATCTCATTGTCTACACTTTTTACTCTTTTAAACTAGGAATAAATATTGGGGGGACTCTAATTATTGAAAAGAAGGTTCTCATTTATTTAAATGTACGTGTAATTAGAATATTTTAATTTGAAATTTAAATAAATGGAAAGACGTGTCCATATCTATTTAATAAGAATGTTACTCATTAAAAAAGTAAATAAAAATAAAAATGACTAAGCTTGACCATTAGAAAATGTATCCATGTTTTTTACGATAAATGTTGGATTATATTTTATAATAATAAAAAAGGTATGCATTTCAATAAATATATCTTTAAAGATATTATATTATTATATTCTATGGTTATGTAGAAAGGAGTAAGGAGTATTTATAGGCTTTTGCTTTATATAAAAAAGCAAAAACATATCTCAATATTAAGAAATCTAGTGTTTTTTTAATTGAGTACTCACTTTTCTATTCCAAAAAATGAAAAATTAGTAGTTATTTTGAGTAAAGCAATCAATTAAAAAGGCATTCTTTAAGTGGTATGAAAGTAATATGTATATATAATACATTTAAAGATTTAATTTTGAGTAAGCACTAAACGTGATGAATATGAAATTATAATAAAATGAAGAATTTTAATTTTTGAGATTTGAAATTTGGAATAATAATAATTTTACCCAATTAATATCATGAAAACTTTACTCACTCAATTTTTTATTTTATTTTTATCGCACACTTTGTAGTGCACTTGAACCATCTCACCACAAAATATAACGAGTTTATCTTTTAAGCCTCATATCAAGGAGTTGACAATTTGGTAAGGAAGAATGTTTAACATTCAGATTAGAGAGCAAATACATAATGGTCATGGAATGCTTACAAATGATATCATTTGTTGCAATTCTAAAACATTACTTCCATATGGGTATATGAAGGGTTCTTAGGTATCATCCGCCACAACCCTCAATGAGTATCCCTTAAGAACTTATCATACCATAAACATCAAAAAATATCACTTAAGAATTAAATGTCATTAGGCATAATAGAATCACTCATATTTGTCACATGGATAGGTATGAATCATGATAGGGTCATTGTGAGGAAAGTCTAGTTCATTGATTTATCTTAGCCCTTAACTAATAAAGCATGCTAGACAATAAATTTACAAAAAACAAGGATAAAATGAGGAAGGTATAGTTTGTTGATTGATCTCAACCCTTAAATAGTAAGGTATGATATAAAATAATTTTACAGAGAAGAAGCACTAACATTGAATAGCCATAAAATAACAAAGTGATGTCATTTCAAGGTCTACCAAAAGTTTGTGTAGTAAAATGCCTTGAAAATTTTACTATAATTATGTTAACAAATTTAATTTGGGCCTAGACTCAATATTAGAAAAGTGTACCCAAGTTGTAACATAAATATTTGCTTACTACTTACAAGGTTAGTCATATTTTTATATAAAATAATATATATTAATGTATCATCCATCTTAACAAAATCCCTCATTACATAATGACTCATAATTGAACACTTATGGGAGTTTTGTTATAGTAAAAGGGTGACCAGATATTATTAGTCCCGAAAGGGGACTATTGTCTTCATTTAGTCTTAACCCTTTATTATTCCCTGTTGCATTGGCCAATCACAATGCATCATTTTCTCTGCTGGAAAATATGCAAAGGTTTTGCAAAAATGAAGTGTATGTCTTTTAACCCACTCAATATAATATTATATTTTATCAGATGTTGATTGGCTACGTGAATTTATTTTTATTTTTGACTTCAAGATTTTTGGAGACAACATGTGATTTTAGGCATTATCATTGATTAAATCGAGGTAGTGGGTGGTGCTAATTTCACAAGAAGTAATTGGGAGAACTGATAGTTGCAGAAGTTTCACAGGTAGTAATTGCTAGGGCTGACAGTTGCAAAAGAAATTTTCCATGACCATACATATGGATAATTGGTGGATGGGGGCTTTTTTTCCCTCTCGTATTTACAGCATCTTGTCAATGAAAAGCTCTTAACACGTGGATTCTCCACCACATTTTTAGACAAGGCCATAATAGATCTCAGGCTTCACCTAGAAAGGCTACCCTACGTCAAGTTATCCTTCCACAAAAAAAGTAACATTCATGTTGTAGATGGGGAAGAGAAGTCACTCCACAAGTTTAATTTTTCATGCATTGCGAGGGAAAGTAGGATTCAAAAAATTATATGCTCAAAAGACTATTTCCAAGTATTAAATCGGGGAGATTTTTATTAAATGAAAATAAATTGTTATAATTTGAATATATTTAAACAATATAGTTGTGTTGTGCAGGTGTTGGGTGTGGATATCAAAGCGTCTATTGACAATGTTAAGAGAGCCTGCCAGTGATGTCTGTTGAAGAATGAGTTTCAAGTCAGGAATTTAGTGACCACTGAAAAAGCAAGGAAATAAGCAAGGGACCTTCAGTTTGTTCATATACAAAGGTTATAAATATGAATACAAATATCAGAAAAATATATAAATTATTATATAAAAAAGTAACCACAAAAAAAAAATCTTGGATTACACTTGGATATAAATGCTATGCTATTGACCACAAACTTAAATTTGGAGATACTTGTTTAGCTGACTTGAAATACATAGTAAAATCATTTAATCACAATGGAAATAATTCAATCTTATTTTAAAAGTTGTAAACCAATTTTCTATAAATTGTTCTAGAGCATGGCAGATGTATAATGGGAAAACCTATCCACAATACTATACAAACAAGTGCGCAGAGTGTCAAGACCCTACAAAAGGTAAATGGTAGTTTTAAATATTAATCTTGGTTTTTCTTAGGGGCAAGTGGACTAAAAAAACATGTTATACAAAAGAAGCTATAATTAAGAGCCTTTTTTGTATTTCCTACAAATCCCTAGGTAATTTGCCACTGAAGGAGGGCCATTTGGTTCATCCCACATAGAAAATAACATTGATAATATCAATGGTTCTACACTCTTGGCTTTGCAATCTGGCACCTATATTCTATTTTTTATTTTTCCTTGATTTCTTCCCATTACAGTATGGAGGTTGAGGAGCTTTAACAGGGGATTTATATCCTTTAGGCATGTCACCTCCACACCTAAATTTATCAAATTTTTGTAATCATGTGAAATTGTGTGTATATGTCAAGTAGTTATGAGCAAGATTTTTACCTTGAATAATGTTATTTGTTATTATGAACTATTAAATTATTATTGATTTGGAAAAGTGATACAAATATATTGTTAATTACTTTTTATGTACAGTTCTACAGGATCATCACATTTGGGTTGGCCTATAGGAAGAAAAAAAATGATGAACTATGGAATTCCCACTATTCTAATAATTTTAGGTGTCTGAGAGTCTGTAATATGGGAGGAGAAGTAAGAGAAGCTAGATACAAAAAAATTTAGATATTTTTTTGCTTCTTTAACATTCCACTTCCTTGTTTGATTCCATTATAGGTGAAATGCTAATGATGTGTTTACTAGTATAATGCTCATTTTTATACCACTTTTTAAGCATATTTATGATATAGAATACTAGGAAAATTTCACTGTGGAATAAAGGGCCATTATTACTTAAAGGCTTTAATTATTAAGATTGCATATTTGAAATAATTCTAGGTAACTATCAGTACATTTCCCATATCTGTGTAATTATTAATGTAATTTTTTTATAAAAAAATTGTTCTTGACATGAGTTGGATTTTTAATAGGCTATTCGTAATTGGATATATAGCTTCACAATAGCCTCCAAGAAAGCTGAAATATTTATATGAAAGAATTCTACCTGAGATGAAATGCTCTCTGTAGGCCAGTTTTTTGTCAAATAAAATGGTGCATCTTATTATCATATCATTTTCTTGGTTATCTTTTCTAATTTGGATATTCTATCTTGGTTGCCATTGTATTTTTTCTTTAGCTTTATTTTTCATTTAAATTCATTTACATTTTTTTCATGGTTTTAAAAAGTCTATTGTCTTGCACTTTCTCAGAAGTCAAAATGTTGAAAGAAATAATTGGATATTTATGACAACCCCAATTTTTGATATTTATGAAAGAATTAATTGTAGAAGCTTTTATAATTTTATTTACACATCCAACCTAGACAATCTCTTCATTTTTTAGAAGCATCTTGTTTAATCTTTACAGTTATTTTATATTTATTTTAGATAGGTTCCATCAAGAAGCAACTTGATTTCTTTGTGGGGAGGTTCATAGGTTACGTTTGGCTGGAAATTTAGTGTATAGGTTGCAAAATCTAGTTTTAGTCTGACTTGAACTAGTATAATGAAATGAATACATGATTTTCTAAAACACTTTTTGCCTTGGATTTAGGCATCTTCTATGGAAAATTTGTTTTTAAGAATCCTTCTAGAGTTTCCAGAAACACTGACTATAGATCTCAGAAAATCCTTTGTTTCTTTAATTTGTATGCTTAGAAAGAACTCTCAAATTTAGTAAAAAGATTTTAATATCAATTTTTTTATTCCACATGAACAAATATTTTGAACAATGAGTCTACTTATATCTCATGAAAACTTGCATGTTTTTAATCTATAGTATTTTACTTCTATTCGATGTAGATCATGCTACTACCACTATTTTTTGAATTAGCCAAACTACATTTTTTCTGGTTTCCCAAAGTGATAACTTTGCATGTGCATGGACTGACATTTAAATTTTACATATCTCAAAATGAATAACATGTTGTATTATATCCGAATGTGTTTTCTATACATTTATAAAAATATGATGCATGATTTTGACTTTAATATCTTGGATATTTATTTGGGGTGGCTTAGGGCTCAAATGATAGCCTATGCTTGTTTAGACACTAAATTTTGACCTTACAGAACCTAAGTTTCATGAATCAATAACATGATCAAAATCGATCTCCCCTTCCCACGGGGACTTGGTGCTCTACGCCCTTGTTAAATTATAAGGGGACGTATTTAAAAAATATCTTCATTATTTGTAAATGAAAGGTTTTAACATGTATTCCTATTTTATATGTTTCTTCCCAAAACATAGACAAGAATACTTAAAATTGTTATGGATCAGTTAATCCATAGATAACATATGATTTTTCCCAAAAGATAGACAAAGACAAGTACACTTAAAATTGATATGGATGGGTTAATCTATATATAACTTATAATGCTTAAATATTGCTTAAACACTACATAAAAGACATAATAGGGAAAGGTAATAAATCGAGGAGATAACCACCATGACTTCATTTAACCATAATAGAATATAATAATAATGCCTTATGTTTTGTTAGCTTCTCAATGGAGACATAGTTTTGACCCACCAATCATCAAATTCTATATATGGTCTTCTTATAATTGTAAGATAAGATAAATTTGATAATAAAAAAAGCTGTTAATCCTTATTTACAAGTTTGATCAGTTTATTTTGGATTTTGGACCTCATAGGATCTTTGTAATCTTTCTGTAAGGATTATTACTTTCAGTCTCAAA
>JARHVA010000563.1:3420000-3425000 GCA_037957365.1 Torreya grandis | reverse complement strand
AATGGAAAGACGTGTCCATATCTATTTAATAAGAATGTTCCTCATTAAAAAAATAAATAAAAATAAAAATTACTAAGCTTGACCATTAGAAAATGCATCCATGTTTTTTACGATAAATGTTGGATTATATTTTATAATAATAAAAAAGGTATGCATTTCAATAAATATATCTTTAAAGATATTATATTATTATATTCTATGATTATGTAGAAAGGAGTAAGGAGTATTTATAGGCTTTTGCTTTATATAAAAAAGCAAAAACATATCTCAATATTAAGAAATCTAGTGTTTTTTTAATTGAGTACTCACTTTTCTATTCCGAAAAATGAAAAATTAGTAGTTATTATGAGTAAAGCAATCAATTAAAAAGGCATTCTTTAAGTGGTATGAAAGTAATATGTATATATAATACATTTAAAGATGTAATTTTGAGTAAGCACTAAATGTGATGAATATGAAATTATAATAAAATGAAGAATTTTAATTTTTGAGATTTGAAATTTGGAATAATAATAATTTTACCCAATTAATATCATGAAAACTTTACTCAAATTTTTATTTTATTTTTATCGCACACTTTGTAGTGCACTTGAACCATTTCACCACAAAATATAATGAGTTTATTTTTTAAGCCTCATATCAAGGAGTTGACAATTTGTTAAGGAAGAATGTTTAACATTCAGATTAGAGAGCAAATACATAATGGTCATGGAATGCTTACAAATGATATCATTTGTTGCAATTCTAAAACATTACTTCCATACGGGTATATGAAGGGTTCTTAGGTATCATCCGCCACAACCCTCAATGAGTATCCCTTAAGAACTTATCATACCATAAACATCAACAAATATCACTTAAGAATTAAATGCCATTAGGCATAATAGAATCACTCATATTTGTCACATGGATAGGTATGAATCATGATAGGGTCATTGTGAGGAAAGTCTAGTTCATTGATTTATCTTAGCCCTTAACTAATAAAGCATGCTAGACAATAATTTTACAGAAAAGAGGGATAGAATGAGGAAGGTATAGTTTGTTGATTGATCTCAACCCTTAAATAGTAAGGTATGATATAAAATAATTTTACAGAGAAGAAGCACTAACATTGAATAGCCATAAAATAACAAAGTGATGTCATTTCAAGGTCTACCAAAAGTTTGTGTAGTAAAATGCCTTGAAAATTTTACTATAATTATGTTAACAAATTCAATTTGGGCCTAGACTCAATAATAGAAAAGTGTACCCAAGTTGTAACATAAATATTTGTTTACTGCTTACAAGGTTAGTCATATTTTTATATAAAATAATATATATTAATGTATCATCCATCTTAACAAAATCCCTCATTACACAATGACTCATAATTGAACACTTATGGGAGTTTCATTATAGTAAAAGGGTGACCAGATATTATTAGTCCCGAAAGGGGACTATTGTCTTCATTTAGTCTTAACCCTTTATTATTCCCTGTTGGATTGGCCAATCACA
Source organism: Torreya grandis (assembly GCA_037957365.1). Classification (NCBI taxonomy): domain Eukaryota; kingdom Viridiplantae; phylum Streptophyta; class Pinopsida; order Cupressales; family Taxaceae; genus Torreya; species Torreya grandis. Next base: position 3,423,506 of record JARHVA010000563.1, on the reverse strand, counting down.
ATGCATCATTTTCTCTGATGGAAAATATGCAAAGGTTTTGCAAAAATGAAGTGTATGTCTTTTAACCCACTCAATATAATATTATATTTTATCAGATGTTGATTGGCTACGTGAATTTATTGTTATTTTTGACTTTAGGATTTTCAGAGACAACATGTGATTTTAGGCATTATCATTGATTAAATCGAGGTAGTGGGTGGTGCTAATTTCACAAGAAGTAATTGGGAGAACTAATAGTTGCAAAAGTTTCACAGGTAGTAATTGCTAGGGCTAACAGTTGCAAAAGAAATTTTCCATGACCATACATATGGATAAATGGTGGATGGGGGATTTTTTTCCCTCTCATATTTACAACATCTTGTCAATGAAAAGCTCTTAACACGTGGATTCTCCACCACATTTTTAGACAAGGCCGTAATAGATCTCAGGCATCACCTGGAAAGGCTACCCTACGTCAAGTTATCCTTCCACAAAAAAAGTAACATTCATGTTGTGGATGGGGAAGAGAAGTCACTCCACAAGTTTAATTTTTCATGCATTGCGAGGGAAAGTAGGATTCAAAAAATTATATGCTTAAAAGACTATTTCCAGGTATTAAATCAGGGAGATTTTTATTAAATGAAAATAAACTGTTATAATTTGAATATCTTTAAACAATATAGTTGTGTTGTACAGGTGTTGGGTGTGGATATCAAAGCGTCTATTGACAATGTTAAGAGACCCTGCCAGTGATGTCTGTTGAAGAATGAGTTTCAAGTCAGGAATTTAGCGACCATTGAAAAAGCAAGGAAATCAGCAAGGGACCTTTAGTTTGTTCATATACAGAGGTTATAAATACAAATACAAATCTCAGCAAAATATATAAATTATTATAGAAAAAAGTAATCACAGAAAAAAATCTTGGATTACACTTGGATATAAATGCTATGCTATTGACCACAAACTTAAATTTGGAGATACTTGTTTAGCTGACTTGAAATACATAGTAAAATCATTTAATCACAATGAAAATAATTCAATCTTATTTTAAAAGTTGTAAACCAATTTTCTATAAATTATTCTAGAGCATGGCAGATGTATAATGGGAAAACCTATCCACAATACTATACAAACAAGTGCACAAAGTGTCAATACCCTACAAAAGGTAAATGGTAGTTTTAAATATTAATCTTGGTTTTTCTTAGGGGCAGATGGACTAAAACAAACATGTTATACAAAAGAAGCTATAATTAAGAGCCTTTTTTTGTATTTCCTACAAATCCCTAGGTAATTTGCCACTGAAGGAGGGTCATTTGGTTCATCCCACACAGAAAATAACATTGATAATATCAATGGTTCTACACTCTTGGCGTTCCAATCTGGCACCTATATTCTATTTTTTATTTGTACTTGATTTCTTCCCATTACACTATGGAGGTCAAGGAGCTTTAATAAGGGATTTATATCCTTTAGGCATGTCACCTCCACACCTAAATTTATCAAATTTTTGTAATCATGTGAAATTGTGTGTATATGTCAAGTAGCTATGAGCAAGATTTTTACCTCAGAATATGTTATTTGTTATTATGAACTATTAAATTATTATTGATCTGGAATAGTGATACAAATATATTGTTAATTACTTTTTATGTACAGTTCTATAGGATCATCACATTTGTGTTGGCCTATAGGAAGAAAAAAAATGATGAACTATGGAATTCCCACTATTCTAATAATTTCAGGTGTCTGAGAGTCTGTAATATGGGAGGAGAAGTAAGAGAAGCTAGATACAAAAAAATTTAGGTATTTTTTTGCTTCTTTAACATTCCACTTCATTTTTTGATTCCATTATAGGTGAAATGCTAATGATGTGTTTACTAGTATAATGCTCATTTTTATACCACCTTTTAAGCATATTTATGATATAGAATACTAGAAAAATTTCACTGTGGAATAAAGGGCCATTATTACTTAGAGGCTTTAATTATTAAGATTGCATATTTGAAATAATTCTAGGTAATTATCAGTACATTTCCCATATCTGTGTAATTATTAATGTAATTTTTTTTTAAAAAAATTGTGCTTGACATGAGTTGGCTTTTTAATAGGCTATTCATAATTGGATATATAGCTTCACAATAGCCTCCAAGAAAGCTGAAATATTTATATGAAAGAATTCTACCTGAGATGAAATGCTCTGTGTAGGCTAGTTTTTTGTCAAATAAAATGGTGCATCTTATTATCATATCATTTTCTTGGTTATCTTTGCTAATTTGGATATTCTATCTTGGTTGTCATTGTATTTTTTCTTTAGCTTTATTTTTCATTTAAATTCATTTACATTTTTTTCATGGTTTTAAAAAGTCTATTGTCTTGCACCTTCTGAGAAGTCAAAATGTTGAAAGAAATAATTGGATATTTATGACAACCCCAATTTTTGATATTTATGAAAGAATTAATTGGAGAAGCTTTTATAATTTTATTTACACATCCAACCTAGACGATCTCTTCATTTTTTAGAGGCATCTTGTTGAATATTTATAGTTATTTTATATTTATTTTAGATAGGTTCCATCAAGAAGCAACTTGATTTCTTTGTGGGGAGGTTCATAGGTTACGTTTGGCTGGAAATTTAGTGTATAGGTTGCAAAATCTAATTTTAGTCTGACTTGAACTAGTATAATGAAATGAATACATGAATTTCTAAAACATTTTTTGCCTTGGATTTAGGCATCTTCTATGGAAAATTTGTTTTCAAGAATCTTTCTAGAGTTTCCGGAAACACTGATTATAGATCTCAGAAAATCCTTTGTTTCTTTAATTTGTATGCTTAGAAAGAACTCTCAAATTTAGTAAAAAGATTTTAATATTTATTTTTTTATTCCACATGAACAAATATTTTGAATGATGAGTCTACTTATATCTCATGAAAACTTGCACGTTTTTAATCTATAGTTTTTTACTTCTATTCGATGTAGATCATGCTACTACCACTATTTGTTGAATTAGCCAAACTACATTTTTCTGGTTTCCCAAAGTGATAACTTTGCATGTGTATGGATTGAAATTTAAATTTTACATATCTCAAAATGAATATCATGTTGTATTATATCTGAATGTGTTTTCTATACATTTATAAAAATACGATGCATGATTTTGACTTTAATATCTTGGATTTTTATTTGGGGTGGCTTAGGGCTCAAATGATAGCCTATGCTTGTTTAGACACTAAAATTTGACCTTACAGAACCTAAGTTTCATGAATCAATAACATGATCAAAATCGATCTCCCCTTCCCATGGGGACTTGGCGCTCTATGCCCTTGTTAAATTATAAGGGGATGTATTTAAAAAATATCTTCATTATTTGTAAATGAAAGGTTTTAACATGTATTCCTATTTTATATGTTTCTTCCCAAAACATAGACAAGCATACTTAAAAATTTTATGGATTGGTTAATCCATAGATAACATATGATTTTTCCCAAAAGGTAGACAAAGACAAGCACACTTAAAATTGATATAGAT
>JARHVA010000563.1:3267500-3415000 GCA_037957365.1 Torreya grandis | reverse complement strand
CTCTGGCACCAAATCTCCTTCTTCACTGACTTGAAGGGGGAGTTCATAATCCTTGCCTATGCTTTCACACTTATTCCTTGGCTTATTCTCGTAGAAGAACCTATGGATGTGTCCAAAGATGACTTTTATTTGGAGGGGGTAGATGTTGGAGTCATCCAAATAATCCTCCTCAACTTTAGTTACCTTGCCCCTAGGGGAATGAATTGATGCCTCAATTTGTGTATCTCTGCATACACAGTCTTCACCAGGATAGCTATATGTTATGGTTTTGGGATTATTCACAATGCCTTTCTGAAGTCCTTGGCTGAAAATGCATAAGGGATTTTTAATCAACTTGAGTGATTCCTATCTACAAATGCCAATTGAATGATGCATAAGTGATTCATAATGGAAAAGGATGCCATTTCAAATAGGCTGTACAAAATTTTCTTTAAGATGTGCCATTCTTCTCTGAAAGATTAAATGTACTGAGTGCACCATCTCATTATGCATGTTGTACTTTGGGGTAAAAGTGTGGGGGCAAGTGAAGCTATGATACATGAGCACTGGGGAGTCATTGTGTGCTTAGAACACTCACAGGTTATATTCATCACCATCAAGCACATTGATATCCTCCATCATAATTAGATCAACATGGAACCCCAACATAAAGTCTCTTTCACTATGTGGTATTTGATCATGTTCTTGATCATGTCCTCTGTGATGAACTTGGTGATGTTGAACTTCATCCCCTATAACATTTGATAAAGAATGCATAGGTATGTCTTTGTCACATTTTCCCACTATATTCTTGGGCACAGTTTGAAACTTACTAGATGTGCAACTACCCTCATCCTTGGGTCACTGACATCCTTGATCAGGAACACAAAGCTTCATTTATATTAACATTGGAGCTACCTGACTATTTTGACTTTCACATCATATCTAATCATTTGGTGAATGCATACTCTAGATCTAGGGATTATAGTGATTTATCCAATGAAGTTTACCAAAAGCCTCACGTACCTCCCTATAAAATAAAACCTATCCTTGTGGATACACAAAAAGAGGAACTGCACAAGTTCTTTTGACTTTCTAAAACTTGACAACTCATAGACTTACATCACACCAATAGTCATTATTTTGTCTTAGATTGAGACATGAAAAAGTGTTTCACCTTTATTGGTATTTTCCCTTATGTCCACCAACCAGTCTTGCACTAGGTTATTCACATTGCTAGAGATTTTATGGTTTTACTCTTTTAGGCATCAGTTGTGTATAAATGATGCTCAAGTTTCTCCCAACAATAGATCTTCAAAAAATTACATGTCTAAGTAGAACATATTATCGAGAACCTCTAGATCAATTTAAACAACACTCACTCCTTCTACTAACAATATTTTAGTATTCATAATGGTGACTTTAGCTACTAATTGTGTTTTCTTATCATCTTTTTACACCTATTGTAGGCCCAAGCTCATCTATTTTTTACCCATTTTAAATTTTCTAGTGTTAAAACTCAGTCTGTTAATCTTCTCAAAGCCTTCAATCTTTATTGGCACTTCACATAGTCATAAGTTCTGTGACTGCATGTTCAGCTCTTCGTGTGCCACAAATGTGGCCTTGGGATCGCCTGTGTTTCTAGCTACTTATTTATTTTCTCAAATCATGCTCATTTCTTTTTGCTACCAATATTTCAAGGAACATAATTCATTCTTATACACAAACATCCACTTTTGGAATCTAAGGATGCTTAGGTTCTCATTTTAGTAGGGTTTCCTTGGTTCAACTCTCTAGTTCACTGGTTGCTCTAGTTTTTTGTTCAATATTTCAAATTAACACAAGTTTGAAACCAGATGCAGTAAGTCTTACACTACTTTATACCTCTACTTCTCATCTGCCACCTTAATTATGATTTATTAATGGCATGGAAGTGCTTAAACTCCTTGGGAATTGTTATGCCCTATAAAAACAATAAAAATATTATGTTAATTATGCATTCAATGTGGATCTTTATGACTCTACCACCACCACATTAACTCCTAACGACTTCTTGGTGAAGTGATGTGTAGTTCAAATGGTCACTTCTTACCTCACTTTGGGTGGATTCTAGCTTATTCTAATGATCTTCTCCTCTACCTTATTCACTTGGCACAACCTTCACCTTTGATATGGTAACCTGTGAGTAGTGCTTCACATGCACACAATTTAGCCTCCTCGATCACATTTGCTTTTCTAACTAGTCTTTTATTTCAAGCACGCTTGTCTATTTTAGTTGATTTCACTATGCTTTCATCTTATTTCCTTAGTCTTTCTTACCATACACAAATCCCTTGTGATGGTCCTCAAGTGTAACATTATCATTCACTCTATCTTTTGACTCTCTCAGTTCAGATTTTCTCTAAGTTCATTGAGTTTCATGTGCCTAAAGACTTAGGTGTTTGGTATAGGTGCTTAGGAAGCAACCTCACTCAACTCACCCAACTGGTATTATTCTTGTAAGCACTAATCTATCCATTCTATGGGCTTAAATATGCCTCACTTATTGAATATTTCACATGAATATCTAGTTCACCTTGTGTGCAAATCTAAAAAACTTCACATACCTATAACTTAAGTGTCTACCTTCAATAACTTGGAGAGCATCTATAGTCAACTCACCTATCTATAATTATGAATTAAATTGATAAAAAAATTCTAACTGGTGGCCTTAAAGTGTTGTTTATTCACCCACCTCATAAAAATTTCAACCACCACACCAAAAGGGAACTTGTTTGGCTTGCACCAAAATTTATACCTGTCACTCAATATAACTAAATAGTGAATAAAAATCTAGTGTTTTATGGCATAAGCACCATCCTATTTCCTATACAACTTCAATCAGTTGTTATTAAAATGCCCAAGGATAATTTCACTTGAGATCATGTATAAATTTCACACACCAATCTCTAAGATGTTGTGGATGATATATGCACCCATCCACCTTATCTATAGCTTAACTAGGTGCATGATATGCTTAGATTCATATATAAAAATGAATTCCCCTTCTTTTAGCACCTTTTGCTTTATATTATTGTCATCTCAAAGCTTCTAGCATGCATTTTCTATCTGCTGGCTACACATAGCTTGGGCATGCACCTCATCTAAGCACTCTAAGTCCTCCAGCCTTACATTCAGTGATTATTGGTCATCTAACTGACCAATGTGCATATGCAAAAATATGGTACCAAGAATTCAATTATGAGTATCACCTCAATGCCAAACACTAGTTGAAATGATTTAGCCTTGTTTAGGTACTTGTAAGTTATGTGATATGCCCATAATACTGTCGACACTCAATCACCCCAATCCTTGCAACCAAAATCATATATTTTTATGAGGCACATCCATAGGATCTTATTGAATATCTTAGGTGTGTCATTCACTTAGGGATGGTAAGGTGTTATCTTATGGTGTACCACCATGTACTCTGTTAGTAAGATCCACACAGTTTCATTAATGAAACATTTTTACCTAACGCTAGTCAAGTTGAGTGGCCACCCATACTGTATTATTATCTTCTCCCAAATGAACCTTGTAGTTATGGTGGCTATACATTTTTTATTTGGTGTAAACTTAGCCCACTTGGTGAAATAGTCAGTGGCTGCTAGAATGTACCTCACATCTGAAATAGACCCTCAACTAGATACCTAGTTTCCCCTCAAGCACCTGAATGCTAGTAAGCTAAGGTTACCAAAGGCTTTCACCAATGAATGCACCACCACCATTACACTAACCAAGGTCCCCTAAGGATAGATTTACACCATGGTATAACTAGTCTAACATAAACCGTGGTCTGATCTTCGCTACACTTTGGGTGAGAACATAAGGCTTGCACCTTATGTAAAGTGATGCCAGCATAATTAAGTGTCAAATGTTGAGCACCATAGGTTTAGTCAAGGTATGTGCCTTATAGTAACAAACCTAAATCTAACTTGGGCAACTATATAAGTGCATGACTAGGCCCATATCCAAAATGCCTACTTTTTTACAACATTTTGGTTCAGTTGCTAGGACCTACTAATTTTTGTTGTTCTAATAGTACAAGACAATGCTCTGACTCTCCCTCAAGAACATTGAGCACTAGCTGGAATGAATGGAAGATAGATTTGTGCTGAGACATCTAAATTTTAGAGGATAAAACCCAAATAAGTGGGTTCAAAATCACTTGTATGATGCCTTGTATGAGATTTTATTTTATGAACTACCAAAGTAACTATATGGATGATTAGATGTGTATATGACACACAAAAGTTAAATTTATGGAAAATGCCTTGAATGGATGCAAGAGTGCCTAGAGAGGCTTGAGAACATAGATGCCACTTGGACTAGATATATAAATAAATGTTGGAAAGGGGTAATAAACAGCTACATGCTTGAGTTCATAGTATCAACGTAATCTTTCCCTAAAAAATTAGAATATCTCTTCTTGTGTGAGCCCAGAGGCACATTTGTGAGATAACTTGGTACCAAACTCAAGAAGTTGATGGTGTATTATGGATTTGAAATAGTGAGGATGGAAGGATAAAGTCTTCTCATGTATGAGCATCACAATGGGGAAGGAGGGGACATGTAGGTGAGGCACAATAGGAGGGTACAAGTAGATTAATACCTGAGAGCTTAGGAGATAAGCTTAAAATAGAGGAGGCATGGGTTGATGGAAGATATGTAGCCTAAAACTATTTAGGGGATCCATAGTGAGTGGGAAGGGCATGGGAAATGATCTCTTGAATGGAAATAATCCACAGAGGAAGGAACCTTTGAAGCCATGGAATAAGCACCAAAGTTGGCAGGTGAATGTTTGAGGTCCTTGACAAAATTAACCATTGGAAATGTGTTAGATGAACCTACCCCCTTTGAACCTATGACACAAGATCATGTACTGGATCCCCTATAGGAAGATAGAGTATTGATAATTGACCTCATTATACACATAGATTTAGATCTTTTTACAAATTTAGAACAAAAATTTGTGATGGAACAAGTTATTACCTATGATGAGGTAAGCACATATACATGTAGACTTAGAATCACTAGCCAGACTAGATAAAACATGAGCACAAACACCCTAGTCTAGCCAATGTCAACTATATAACCCAGGCAACAACCCATTAGAAGTGGCTCTATGCCACTAGTTGGTAGTAAAATGCAATCTTCTTCTACAATGCCAACAATAACCATGGGACTAGTGCCTGACCTAGTGGATAGAGGCCTTGGAAGACCTACACCAGGACAAGTAATAGGTGATAAGCACCTCAAACACTAGCTACTCCTCTACCCCATATTTATTACAAAATGGCCATACATCTACTTGAGTATCAATGCATAGATAATGATGTAGAGCATGTGCTCATATGTGAGTTATAATGGTGCACTCAGGGATTAACCCATTCTGAGTGAAAGGCAACCCAATTTGTAATAACCTTACTTGACCATGCCCATACTTGGTATAGAAAGTTTGATCTTAACTAGGTAATTGTTGATTATGACACCTTAAAGGAGTCTTTTTTGAAGGAGTTTGATATACCTCAGTTAGAGCAGTAGAGCATCACCACACTTAAGGAAATCAACCAGGGATTATTGAAGAGTGTACACTTGTTCGATGATAGAATCAAGACTCTACTTTCCAAGCTCCCTTACAATATTCACCCTTCCCAGTATCCATAATGGTTTGTTGGATGGTTACTACTACCATTTAAAAGGCCGCTATCCATGAAAACATTCATAGACCCTTGAGAAGTTCTTGAATCCATACTCAGATTTGAGGTGGTAGAGAGCATCAATATAGGAATTAACCCTTTCATAGAGGCATAGAGAAGTGGAAGGAAATACCAAAATATTCAATCTTACAAGGTTATTATTATCTTCAAGCCAAAGAAGAATGCAACATTTGTATGTGGTAGTCTAAAATAATATTTCTAAAATCTTTGGATGAATTCCATCAAATTTTATTTTTCTCTAGAAGATGCCCTCTAAAACAATGGTAATCTTCAACTAGATGAATTAGTTTGCCAAGGCCTACTCAAATATTTTTGATTTGATGTGAAGTGGCAGGTAGAGAAAATTTTCACAAAGCTCAATGAAGGCTATGATGCAAATGATGAACACAAAGGGAAATACCCATACAAGCATATGTGTTTGACTACACAAGCATACCAAGCCCACTTGTGTTACACTTTTCATCTCTAAAAAAGCTACACTTATTTGTATATATAAAAAAAATTAAGTAATAAAATATTATTTTGTTAGCTTTGTGAAATATTGAATAAAATATAAATTCTAAAACTATTCTTGTCTTATGCCCAACTTATTAAAGGGAAAAATTTTAATATATGTAATTTGAAGATGCACATGATTATTCAATTTGAAGAATTATGATGCATCATCACTATTATAGTGACCCATCCTATCAGAGCTGATGAGTATGACAAGTCTAATGTCAAAGCCCTTGTGTTGATCACACATAGTGTCATCAATGAGGTTCAACCTCATATTCAATATGTGTTAACATTAAAGGAGGCTTGGGACATTTTATACACTATCTATGAGGCAAATAACCAAACCAAGATCCACCATCTCTATTCTAAGCTTCATACTCTTAGTATGAAAGATGGAAAAAACATTGAGGAGTTCTTACATTAGGTGGTAAAAATTTGAGAAAACCTAGTTGTGCTTGGAGAAATGATCAAGGACACATTGTTGGTTTCAATCACATTAAGATTTTTGACCTCTTAATTTTGCACATTCATCATGACACTGAACAATAAAAATCAAGCAGTGTGTTTTGAAAAACTAGTGAATTTGCTTCAACAATAATATGTCATCAATTTTATGCAAGTTGAGTTCAAGGATAAATCCCTAATTTCCAAATAAAATTGCTCAAAGTTCCCAAAAATAACACCAAATTAGTCACAACAATAACAAAAATTTGAGAAGGTAAAATGATGGTGTCATATTTGCAACACCAATATGCATGACATTGATTGATGTTGGTATAATTCCCTGACACAAGGCACATCTAGTCGAGATGGCACATCTAATAGTGATTATTCACATAAATAAAAAATGTCCTCAAATATGGAAGTAGTGAGGACATATAGTGTCATAATAGCAAGCAAGATAGGATGATGCATCTAAAGAGGAGATACCAGTAAAATCAGATTGTGGTGCATATAAGAACATAGTTTTTGTTTCCCAAACCTCATCACCAATGATAAATGTTTGCTTGATTGTCTTAGGCACTAGAAAGCATATGACAGTATGTAAAGACCTCTTTGATTCACTAATGAATCAACTAACTGTAGATCAGGTTTGGATTGTACACAATTAAAAATATGTTGCATAAGGAATTATAACTATCACCATTCCTCTTGGGAAAATAATTTATACTCTCATAATGGTGTTATATGTCCCTAACTTGTCAAAAAATCACTTATCTATAAGTTAGCTCTTGAATCATTATGTTAAGGTAGATTTCCTAATTAGGAATGACACCAAATCATGTCTCCTCTCATGGGAAGGTAAGGTCATTTCTATATATTTTAAAAGGATCATTTATTTACCCTATATGTAGTTTCATCTGATGTAGTTTCTATCTACCTCTATGATATAATCTATGGCTCTCTAGCATTTTTGATATGGGCACCTTTCCATTAGCACCTTGTACCATTTCATCTCTAAGGCCATGGTGCATGGACTTCCTCAATTATTCCATTCTTTATTTGTATGCCCTGGATGCCTTGCATAAAAAAATAGGGTTCTGTTCCAGCTAAGCTCCTCACATGCCAAGGATTGTCTTGATGTGGTGCATATTAATTTATGCAGACCCCTACATGATTATTTTTAAGGATTCAATTACTTCTAATTATTCATTGATGATTTTTCTCAAAATAAATGGGTATTGTTTTTCAATAGGAAGAGTGAAGACTTTGTTCATTTTAATGTCTTCTACTAGCTTGTTGTGACCTAGTTAGGGAGGCCTCTTTGATGACTCCACTTTGATCGAGGGGGGAATTCACATAAAATGAGTCCTTGGCATTCTTGAAGCAACATGACATAAAAAAAACACATGAATGCTCTCTATACAGCTTAGTAGAATGGAATTATAGAGCAACATAATCATTCAATCTGGAAATGGATGGTTTTATGCTTTCCACTATGAAATTAGAGGTTCAATTCTGATTAGAAGTAGTTTAGACAACAATATATCTTATCAATAGGGAACCTAAAAATATATTGCAAGATAAGACACCAAGAGAGGTTTGAAGTGGTCATAAACATTTGATCTCCTAGCTAAGTATATTTGGTTGTACATGATATATGCATGTCCCAGATAAAAAGATGAAGAAGATCAAACTAAGTACGCTTCAGTGCCTTCTGTTGGGGTATAGAACTACCTTAAAACTATATTATCTCATAGATCCTGAGACATAGAAGATTTATGAAAGTCAAGATGTGGTTTATGAAAAGTCATCATTCAACTCATTGCCATAGAAGGAGTCAGAACATACCACCTCTCATAGATTTGTCCCATATTTAGAATGATGATGAAGAAGAATCTTGGCACAAATAAGGTGAGATGCAAGGAGAATTAATCATTGACCTTGGAAATCTTGAGGATAATTCAATATCAAATCAGTAGAAGCATCGACATTCATAATGGGTAAAAAGTACCATTAAGGACTCACACCTAAAATCCATTCTACAGACTTCATTGGTAATATAGACTAAAAGATAGGTGAGAAATGAAGTTAGTCTCACACTGATGAGTTCAGTAGTTGACAACACTAAAGCATAGATAGTTTAAGAGGCTTTATGTCAACCTCAATTAAAGAAAGCCATGGATGTTCAATATGAAGCCCTTATCCAATATGGGATGTGGGAGCTTGTTGATCTTCCTATAGGTAAGAAATACACTGGTTCCAAGTGTATTTTCATGAGAAAATACAAGGCAAATGGATCCATGGACAAATACAAAGCATGACTTATTGCAAAGGTGTATGCTTAGTAATAAAGAATTGATTATGAGGATACCTTTGCACCCACTTCTAAAATCAAAACCATCAAAGTTTTTTATGCACTCACAACATAAAAGGGATGATAACTTTAATAGATGGATGTTAAAAGTGCATTCCTAAATGGTGATCTTAAGTAAAAAGTATACATGACCCAGCTAGAAGGCTTCATTGACAAACAACATCCCAAAAAGGTATGTCATCTAATTAAGTCACTTTATGGATTTAAGAAAGCACTAGGGGAATGGTACATTAAAATAGATGATCATCTATTACAACATGGATTCATCTATAGCTCCTCAGATTTAAATTTATATATCAAGAAAGTAAGCATAGTGATTATCATTCTTGTTTTGTGTGTGGATGATCTTGCGATGACATGAAGTTCAGATGATCTTGTTGAAGAAGTAAATAATGACTTGAATAAATCCTTTGACATGACCTACTTGGGGCTACTTCATTAGAGGTATGACTTAATAAGAATCACATTTTGGTCTCACAGATGAAATATCTTCATTTTTGGATACACCTAAATTGGATGAAACTCACTATAGGTAACTTGTTGGGAGTTTCATTTACTTGACATATACTAAAGTAGATATATGCTTTGTTGTCTATTATCTTTCAAGATTCATGCATGGGTCAACGAAGTATTATTGGGTTATAACAAAGCACATTTTGAGATATGTTTGAGGTATAGTAGATTATGTTATGGAATACAAAAAGAACTCACATTTCTTATTTCAGGGTTACATATAATTAAACTATGCTAGATCTATTGATGATATGAAATCAACTTCAAGATATATCTTTCATCTTAGATCTTGACTAATTTCATGGATCAATAATAAGCAATTTTTAGTTGATCTCTCATCCACAGAGGTAGAATATCAAGTCACATGAGCAGTTGTGTGTGAATTAATTTGGTTACATCACATTCTTCTGACATAGACATTACTGAAGATCAACCACCAATCATTTTTTGCCATAATCAAGGTGTGTTGAAGCTTGTCAAGAATCCAATATTTCATGAAATAACCAAACACATTGAGGTACAATTCTATTACATTCAATAACAAGTCTTGAACCACCAAATTTAGCTCTAATACTGCCCAATAGATTCACAACAAGTAGATATACTCACTAATCCACTCGGTAAGGTGAAATTTTATATGTTTCAAGAGTACATTTGTTAAAAAAATATAATAAAAGAGGTAATTTAATGTAATTTTTAGCTATTATATTGTCATGTTAACTATTAGTGATTAGTTAAGAATTATGGTTGGATAGCAGTTAGCTAGTTACATTTTTTATAACTATTTTTTGATGTACATATTCACCTATTGTATCAATGAATAAACATCAAATCATTTTGTGCTCTTCACAAAATCCCTTTTTTAGGAATTGAAAAATACTTAAAACAAAAAAATTAGTTACAAGACTAGATGGAATTACATAAATTCCCTTCCTTTAGGTATAAAATACTAGTAGTAATTCACAATCAATTTAAGCAATAATCTTCTCTGATTTCATCATATTTTAGTATTGTCATGTATGAGTTTCTAGCAATGATAAATTTTCAAATATTCTGATTAGTGTTTCACATTCATAGATGCATTTTAGATTTGGAAAAATGCAACCTAGTTGTTAGAGGGTTCAAGATTATTCTCCTTTTAGTTGCTTCAAAGACTACATTACAGACATTTTACAACTCAAAATTTATCTACATGGTCAAAAAATTGTAAAGCACTAAATCTTATTCTACTGAATAAAAAATGTAAATTTTTTTCTGATCAACTTTATTTTTTTTTAACATATTTACAACATGATGAGTTTGAGTGTAAGTACAATCTTAAACAAAATCATACAATAAATTTTTATGACACAACAATTTTGGAGTTTGTTGTTAACCACATGATTGCATTTACTTTCACTAAAAAAACTTAAAGAAATCAAGAATATACTATTATGTTTGAATTTTATAAGTTAGGGTCTAATGGTATTTGTCATAGCATTAAATTTAAATACTATTTAATTAATATTTGTTACAATTTAAAACAATAAATAAATTTAATAATATTTAATAGTTTATTTGTTTAATTTTAAATTTATTAGTATTTTATTTTAATAAATTGAAGTTATAAAAAGATTATGCAATTTATTAATATTTTATATAGATTTGTAAATTAGAATCTTTAATATTTCTTTCCATATTATTATGACACGTTTTAAAAAATATTAATATTTAAATATATATATATATAAATTAAATTAATGTTTATCAAGTGCCATAATAGGTTCTATCTAATTTTTTTTAAAGATCAAATACGTTTTATAAAATCGAAGTGTTCAAAATGAATCAAACACCCCAATTTAGAAAGCAGTTCGCTAGGTTGCAAATTAATATCCAAACTGTTTTAAGTTTTTAATAGTTCATCGAAATTTTATGTAAATCGTTTCATTTGGAAGTATTTAGAAGATTGTATGGAACAACAAAAATGATTCGCAGGAATCTTGGATGGACGCGTTGAAAACAAAGGTCCGTGTCTATAAATTAACATATTCCACGATGAATCCTAATTCGTGACGTTTCAAACGAAAATAGTATGATAGCACAGATCATTTCCGAGTCATGAAATACATTATCAATCAATCCGCACATTTTGATAGTTAACAGAAAAAATTAATTTGTACAAATCAATCGTTTCCTTATAGAACTAAATCAATGACATCACAGGAAAAACGTCCCGCCGACTCGAATGAGACGTCTTGGACTAAACTGCTAAACTAATCTAACACGTGATTCATCAGTCAAAGAGACGTGCTTGAACGAACTGGGAAATTACGCTGAAGACAAAGGATATATATACGACCTCGGCCTAAAAACATTAGCAGGTGCTCTTCTAATTTCCCAATTCTTTAAGTGTGTTGTGTTTCGCACTTGATTGTCATTCTCTCCCTCTTTCGACCGAATTAAAAATGGTCATTCCCGTGGTAGACATGAAAACTATTGATGGACCAGACAGGGAGGCCATCATGGCTAAAATAGCAAAGGGATGTGAGACTCCTGGATTCTTTCAGGCAAGGCTTAAACACGTCTTTTATTTAGATTATATCCATATGCTTCCGTTTTCTATAGCATACTAACAATAAATGTTTTTTTATATATATAATTTCAGCTTGTAAACCATGGCATAGACCATGGTCTTATGGACCGTGTGAAGAAGGTTTGCTCACAGCAATATAAAATTAACAGAGAGCAAAACTTCAAGGATTCTTTACCCGTGAGGTCTCTGAACAACGCCATTGCGGCAGAAGCCAAGGGCAACAACGTTGACAAGATTGAGAATTTGGACTGGGAAGATGTTTTTCAAGTACACGAAATGCGCGACACAAATTCCTGGCCTTCCGAGCCCAAAGATTTCAAGTACGTTCAATCAATTGTCATGTCCAGCTGCACTTATTTACAAATAAGTTAATGGTAACATATTTTATCTACTTAAATTAACACATATAGCAAAATCTAACGTAAGCGTAATATTTACAATTATTGCAGGGAAACAATCGAGGAGTTCCGCATCCAGATATTCGCACTCACAGAAAAATTGTTGGAGATAATAAGCCTCAATTTGGGGCTAGAGAAAGGGTATTTAAAAAAGGCATTTGCAGGTGAAGATAAGCCATTCTTTGGCACAAAGGTGAGCCATTATCCTCCCTGCCCTAGACCTGATCTGATCAGTGGAATCCGAGCACACACGGATGCAGGCGGCCTCATTCTTTTATACCAAGATGACGAGGTGCCCGGGCTTCAGGTGCTCGAGAACGGCAGTTGGATTGAGGTACAGCCTCTGCGCTATTCAATAGTTGTCAACACCGGAGATCAGTTGGAAGCAGTGAGCAACGGAAAATACAAAAGCGCATGGCATCGAATTTTGCCCACCAAGAATGGGAATCGCTTATCGGTGGCGTCGTTTTATAACCCCTCGTATAATGCAGTGGTGAGCCCTGCACCTGACCTCACTACTGATGAATCGTCTGCTTATCCGCGGTATTTGTTCGGCGACTACATGCGGCTTTATATTGAGCAGAAATATGAAGAAAAACAGCCACGGTTCGAAGCCATGAGAGTGGCGAATGAGCAACTCTCCTGCTAGGGAAGTGGGGCCAAAATTTTATCAGGGTTCCTATAGATAGGTGTTAGGGTAGTTGAGGCCCAGCACCCTATTATTGTTTGCTCATTATTTTTTGTCTGCTCCACATGTACATGAGTATCGCTGGATTTTGCATGCATGGTGTGCAGACACTTTTTAAATAAATATGACCGAAAATATAATTTAAACGTATCGATTCTACTGTGAAACTGTATAAAAGTAAGGACAAAACATTCCGCGGTCAAGTGCGCAACTGCTCAATATACTTTTTTTTTTGGTTAAGTCAAAAGTTGTTTTTTTTTAAAAATAAATAAATCCAAAGCTACTTTTTTAGTTCAAACGTAACGTGTGCGTGTGACTAATTTTAGAAAACTTAGTTTTAGATTTTGGTAATGGTATAGCAATTTGATACTCCAACAACAAAACATCCAGAGTCCGTCTTTGTTTTTATTTAAACTTTCTATGTATGTAAGTAATTATAATTTTCGGGATGAAATAATATTACATTATTTTAAAAATTGTTTATATATATATAAACAATTTTTAAAATAATGTAATATTATTTCATCCCGAAAATTATAATTACTATATAAACAATTTTTAAAATAATGTAATATTATTTCATCCCGAAAATTATAATTACTTGCATACATAGAAAGTTTAAATAATGTAATATATATATAAATTTGGGTAAAAATTATCATGCTTTTATAATTAAGTAAATAAGATTATATGATTTAAGAAAATAAAAATAATTATCAAAATTATAAGTAATTTGAGGAGAAATAGACTAGTAAAATTTTGTAAAGGAAGTAATTTTAAGAATCTAAAATTATAATAAAAAGGGAAAATAATATATATGTATGTGAAATATAATATTTTTATTTGGGAAATATTTTTTGGAAAAACCCTGACACAAAAAAGAATATGTATTATTGCAGTAGTTCAATCGTTTATTATATAATAACATACTTCCAAGTTATGTTTTATCGCAATACGTGTGTATTTATTTTTAAACGCATAAAAATGAAATTATTTGTATGGTACTAAAATACAATGGGTAAAAAAAATATGTGCTAAGAAATTATCCATACAATACCATGGATATAAAACCATGTTTCTTAAAACAAGCACTAAGAACACCATAACTACCTCATAAAATCCTAAATAAATTCTAACATTTCACATGTATAATATACAACATGCTCCCTATAACTAAATCATCTAGAATGTAAATCATGAAAAATATACAAAATAATCTTTATAACTAAATTTTAAATCATCACTATATTGTAAAATTAATACCAAATGAAGTAACAAAAATAAAGAAGCCAACAATAGGTGGAACCTGGTCATATGGTTTAAATCCCCTTATAACATGAGTAATGTAATCAAACTCATGTATATGGGATCCAAACCAATGTTTGCATCCATTTCTTCATTATTAATCTTTGTTTGTGTTGTTTTATTCATTAGTAATCTTTGTATCTTCAAGGGAATTGGGTTATTAACCAACTAGATGATCCCAAATGAGGGGAAACAATTGATGCCATATGCAAAAACTTGTCATGGCTAATTGGCATAGCCAAATCTCAATGCTGAGTGGATGAAAGCGAATGCTTACAATTTAATGGTGGCCATCATGAGAAATATCTAAAGATTGGCAACATCAATTCACTTCACCGCTCCCTTCTGCCTTCCTCCCCATGTAGAGTATAATCACTTGGTAATGGATTTAAAATAATCCATACCATATGTGTTCAAGATTATCCCAATGATTTAGTAAGGTCCAAACATGTGGCACTTCTAGATAAAATTTGCTAAATATCACACTTAAATATGTATAAATACATTTTTTTTATCACTATATTTTTGTTGTAAGTATAAAACTTATTATTATCTATGAAATTACATAAAAATACATGAGTTCCTTTTGTTCCAAATGAAAAGGGTTAATTTTGACTTGGAAAGTTACAAATCAAAACCTTTCTTTCTCAATAGTCCCATGTCAATCCTCCTTAAAGATAGTTTGTCATTACAACTATTTTCAAAATAAGAGTCTTAAAATTGCATGATTCCAAATTTAAACTTGTTCAAATGAAGAATTTATTAGTGATACAGGGGATACCCTAATGATTGAACATGATAAATCAAAATAAATGACCACAATTGAGCTTGAAAATACTATTAATATTCCAAAAATATTGAAAGCTCATATTCAAGGCATAATCAAAAGACTAGAGAGACCATCTCTCTCTTAGTTTTTAAAATATAAATAATTGAGAATAAATATACTCATATCCATTATTGGGAGTGTAGCATGGGAAAGGAATTCCAACATACCATTTTATTTACTTCCAAACCAAATTTAGAGTGAGATCACAATGGTTTATGAAAACTATATGTAGGGATGACATCTTTAACCTTATGGAAGGAATACTGATCATAAACTAACATATTATACTAGGATTTATCCTCCGATCAAAATGGAAAAGAGTGTGTAGATATGGAGATAATGCCTTGTATGATGTGAATAAATAATTTTAAACATTGATGGCATGCACTCAAGGCCCTTCAATAAACGAAATTCATCATGTGTAATAAACAATTACCCCATGAAATTTTGGTTGATGGATAGACCATTATTAAACTTATTATGATTCTGTAAAATCCATAGTTTAATGAATTCTTAGGCTTTCAAAATAATTTTGGAAATAAAAGTTATAAAATTATTTAATAAGGATTGGATGATTACAAGAATTTTGAGACCAAGGAGTTTGCATTTAGTTTTTTCATAAATAGAAACAAAATGTGTACCATTCTTTTTTAATAAGCATCAAACAGACTGAACCTTCGATGACTTTAAGTAACGAAGAATACACCTATCGAACATGGGGAAGTCACACCCATTTTTTGAAGTGGCCCATAAAAAATCCTTAAGATTTTTTTTATGTTTGGGATAATAAGTTTTATTAGGCACCCAACAAGAACAATTATATACGTGAGTCATGCAATGATATTTTTAGAAAAAAAAAAATATTTTTTTTGGGTAAGGAAAAGTGTTTAAATAATATAATAGGAAAGCTTATTTTCTATCACATTAACGATATATTTAAAAATTAAGGAATGACTAGCTTGAAATGCCAATATGATACGCCAATAACAAGAAAAATGTCATAGTGATGAATCCGTTTCTAAGAAAATGTCTGAAGCCAAGGGGAAGATAAAATATTTTGGCTATAACATTGTCTTTGTTTACTAAATATTGGACCTGATGTTAGAATTGAAGTATTGATAAATTGCATTTATTCTCTAATATTATCCACATCTTCAATTTAAGTGGAATGATTTATCATTGAAATGGTGATTAATATCTTGAAGGGAGTTCTTTGTAAGGAGGGAAACTAATATTAACAATTCCCTTGAGAGACAAAATTCATTGTAAGTAACCTGAGCTTTCTTTTAAGTAAGGACATAAAATGCCGGGATAGGATGATTTAATTTAAGGATCATACAAAAAAGAGTGGTCTATTTTGAATATTTCATAATTATGCTCATTTGATTAAATGGGATTGTAGAAAGATTTAGACTAAGAATAATTTTTCATATAGTAGAAATAAATTTGACTAGTATTTGCAATAATTTAAATATTTACATGAAAATAATTAGAACATAAATATTCGAATAATATAAATGTAGTATTATTAAAGTATAAAAAATAAATCAAAACTTTAATATGGATTTATTACAGATAAAATGTATATATTCAATTAAATTATAATGAGTTAAAATTTTCATCAACAAAGATTAATATATTTATAATAATTACTAATAATATACATTTATTAATAGTTCAAGTTTAAATAGATATTAATATATTTATAATAACTCTTAATAAGATTCGCTTACAAATAGTTCAAGTTTAATAAGTGACTAATATATTTATAATAATTCTTATAAATATGTAATTATGAATAGTTCAAGTTCAACATGTGAAATGTTATGGAGTAATTAGTAAATAGATAAATCGATAAATCTATTAATTATTATATTAATTAATTAATCAATCAAGTTCTCAATTAATTAGTCAATTTATTAATAAATTGAATAATAAACAATTAAATTAATTAATTGATTTTTTAATTGATTAATAAATCACTTAATCAATTATATAACCAATTAATTAAATTAATGAATTGTTCAATTTAATAATTAATGTTTATTAAGTTTTGGTGGTCTAGTGAACAAGTTTCTTCAAAAGTAGGAGATCTAGGTTCAAGTATATGCTATGATACATGATTCACCATCTAAGCGACATCCAAATTAAATTGGTGGCATGATAATTCTAGTTAAATCTATATGTACCATAGATTTCTTAATCCTCCATCATAAATATACAACCTAAACTAGGTCTAGGGTTGGTGATGTCCTCATCAACCCTCACTAAAAATAATATTTAATAAATTAATATATTAATCAATTAATCAATTAACTTATTTATTAATCAGCTAATCAATAAATTTATTAAATTTATTTGTAAATTATTTTAGAATTTATGCCAAGTCATTATGACAAGATGTTATCATTCTCCTTCCCCAAGTAGTCATTGGTTCAAATCCCCTAATTTAGCCACTTTGCAATGATTAGGAAATTTCTACAGTGTTGGGTTTATAGTAGCAAATGATTAGATTTGACATTATCTACACGTGGGTGAGACACTACCTAGTTACCAACATGTTCTTTGATGTTATATAATAAGTTATTTGTTATGTGTATTTTTTATATGCTCTTTTTTTAGTTGTTACATATTTATACCACTATGAATTGATGTGATCTTCTCTTTGTGTGGTTATATTGATCCTCTGCTAGATTATTTCATCCCCTGAGACATTTTCTAGCTCAGTGTGATTTTTATTATGGACGATGACTCTTTTCACCTCTTTTTTTGTATGACTAAAATTGCATCATATTATTTCATTAATATAAGTGTATTTTTAAATCAAAAAATAAATATCAACATAACGTAACTATTAATTATGTGACTTATTTTTATATAATGATTAGTTAAGTATGCAATTTATAATTATTTATGCGATTATTACATAATTATTATTTAATTAATAAATTAAAAAATATATATTTTTAATTATTTATATAAATATTAATTAATTAATAAATATATATTAAATAGAATTATCTAAAAATCTCAATAGATATCAATCTAAATTTATCACTTTCTATGCATATTTTTCATTAACTTATGCTACACTAATATGCTAGATGTGGAAAAAAAAAATGTAGTAAAAAAAAGCCTTCAAACATTATGATATATCTAATATATCACAATTTTCCTTTAAATGTTATAATAAAATTATATATTTAATTATTTATGTAAATATTAATAACTAAAAAATTTACCTTAAATAAATTTATTTAAAAATATTAATAAATATCAATTTAATTTAATTATTTTTTATTTATATTTTGATTGATTTATGATAGATAATTTAAATATAATTACATCAATATATTAGAATTGAAAAAATAATCATAAAAAAAATGGCTTCAAACAGCGCCATACACTTAATATATCACAATTTTAGAAAGAAAAAAAAAATCCATTAATTTTATACTCTCATGAACATTAAATCCTATCACCCCATTCTCTCCCTTGTCCACCTTCCCCACCCAACTTTAATATTATTATGAAAGATTTGTAAATTTAAAGAACTTATAACTAAAATGAGATACGAAAATTAAATCCATATTTTTAAATTTATCATAAATATGTATGTTAATTCAAAATAATTGAATATACATTAAAAAATATATATTTTAAATTATTTATATAAATATTAATTAATTAATACATATTAAATAAAATTATCTAAAAATCTCAATAAATATCAATCTAAATTCATCACCTTCTATGCATATTTTTCATTAACTTATGTGACACTAATATTTTAGATTTGGAAAAAAAAATTGTAGTAAAAAAAGCCTTCAAACATTACCATATATCTAATATATCACAATTTTCCTTTAAATGTTATCATAAAATTCTATATTTATTTATTTATATAAAGATTAATCAACTAAAAAATATATCTTAAATAAATTTATCTAAAAATATTAATAGATATATAGTTAATTTAATTGTTTTTTATGTATATTTTTATTGATTTATGATAGATAATTTCAATCTAATTACATCAATATATTAAAATTGAAAAAATAATTATAATAAAAAATGGCTTCAAACAGCGCCATACACTTAATATATCACAATTTTTTTAACTAAAACGGGTAAAAATTTTATTCAAAAGAAACAGCAGACAAGAAAATTACAACACTTTTTCCTGGTCCACCAGAAGACCCAGCTTCTAAGAGAAATCTAAAGGTAACAACCTATGATCGAGAAGCTTCCACTAAGACCCCTGCTCAGAGGCCCATTTACCTAGACAGTCAGCAACCCTATTCCATTCTCACGGGATATGTTTGAAAATCATAGATTCCAAAGAAGTACATAAATAGAGAGCCTGCTGAACAGCCATTGCCAACTGCCAATCAACACTATCAAAATTATGATTATTTAACAAATTAATCACTACCTGAGAGTCTGACTCACAAATGACTCTATACCAGTCCTGTTGGCAACATTGTTGCATCGCCTGCAAGATAGCCATCGCTTCCATGAAATTATTAGAGTACCAGCCCTTATACTCAGAGAAAATAAATTAGACATTTCTTGAGCTGCCCCACCCCATGCCTCCTATGCCTGCTTCCACTGGGTTTCCTCTCAAGGAGCCATCAGTGTTAACTTTGATCATTCCATCCGGTGGGGGGGTCCATCGTCCAATCCTATCCATCGGTCTCAGTAGCTACTTGGATCTTTTCACTGGATGCGTAGGAGGTGCACTATAGGGGTCAGCCAGAGGTGCACCAACAATTCTAGAAGAAATCGCAGTGTCTTCCATCCCCAAGCCTTTAGTTTTGCATCCTTTCGCTAAGGGAGTCTCTTGCAACAAATTTTGGATTCTCTTTCAGAGGGCGCTAAGCTCTAGCTGAGTCTCCCAAAAAATTCATCTATTCCTTTCTATCCAGATGTTCCACAAAATAAATGAAGGGCCAGCCAGCCAAGCAGTCTACAGAATCGATGCTTTAGATGGAGGATGACTCAGTTGGCTCCAAAAGTCTGAGAGCAAAGATGCATGCCAGCAGGGGCGGCCCCACGCACTCCACCAAAGATGCCAAATTTTCTTAGCAAAAAGGCAGTGAAATAAAAGATGTGCCCTAATTTTATCATTACTACAGCATAAGACACATCTAGATGGTCCCTGAAAGCCACGCTTACACAGGTTATCCCAGGCAAGACACCTATTGTACAATAACATCCACAAAAAGAAATTACATTTGGGCCACGTAAAATAGTTCCAGATTCTCTTTCCCCACAAAAAGTTTGCTTCTCCAAAAAAATGCTTAGTCAGGGCAAGATATCCAGCAAAAACTGAGTAACTCCCCGTAGAGTCACCTCCCCAAGCAAGAACATCATGCCCTTGTAAGGAGCTACAACTTCTTGAAGCTAAGATCTGAGAAATTTCCAATCGCTCCTCCCAAGATCCACCCAGCGGCCAATCCAAAGAATGTTTCCATCTATAACCAGTAGTCGTGCCCAGATTATACTCTTCCTTGTAGTGAGCAATAATAGTCCAGCCAGCAGCTTTGAAGGCATCACAAAAAGATTGCAAATTTGGATTGGAGGACAAGAGGGGGGCAATCCATCCCAAGAGTCTTCCCAAAAGAGGGCCTCCACTCTGCTATTGCAGATCCAGAAGAGGCTATGCTTCACCAGGTGAGCTCCTAATATCATATTATTCCATATCATGGAACCCCCTCTCTCAAGAGGCAACCTAGAAATGTCTGAAGGTTCCACCCCCAGAAAATACTTAAATGCCAAAATGCGGGCCCAAAGTTGGGATTGATTGGAGCACCATCTCCAGTAAAGTTTAGCAGCAAGAGCTTGGCTAGCTAGGATGGCCGAACGCAATCCAAGTCCCCCCTTCTTCTTTGGCCGACAAATAGTACTCCAGTTAATCAGACTCCATTTGGTGTTTTGTAGGTTACCACTCCAAAGGAATTGGTGGGAGAAGGCGTCAAACTCCTTGAGGAAGTACATAGGGGCAGCCTGCACCATGCACCGGTAGATTGGAAGAGCCTGGATTACCGATTGCAGGAGAGTGACCCTACCTGCAGTAGAGAGCCATCTGTGTGTCCAATGATTGACCTTTTGCCTGAGTCTATCTAGTACATTCTGCCAAAATAGTCTTGGTTGCCTACCAACCATGATAGGAATCCCCAAATAAGTTACCGAAAGAGCCTGAATTTGAAATCTCAAGATAGCCGCAATCCTCCTCTGTATAGGCACATGTGTGTTGAAAAATAAAATGGAGGATTTGTGGTCATTAATCTTCTATCCAGTCGCATCTAGGTATATGTCCAGGGTGCCTCAAAAGGCTCTTGCCTCCCTAATGCGCGCTCTCCCAGCCAGGATAGTATCATCCACAAACTGGAGGTGGGATGTGATTAGCCCATTCCCCCACTGCCACCCCTGCACAATGTTTCGAGACACTTGGAACCTGATAAGCCATCCAAGCCCCTCAGCCAGAATGATAAATAAATATGGAGAGAGCGGATCTCCTTGGCGGAGGCCTCTTGAAGCGCCAAAAAGCTCAGTGGGTTGTCCATTGATAAGGACTGAATAAGAAGGCGTGGTAACACAGCTTAGCACCCATTGGATCCAAATCGGATTAAAACCAAAGGCCAGCATAACTTTTTGTAAGAATCTCCAACTGGCCCTGTCATAGGCAATATATCACAATTTTAGAAAGAAATAAAATAATCCATTAATTTTATACTCTCATGAAAATTAAACCCTACCACCCCCTTCTCTCCCTTGTCCACCTTCTCCACCCAACTTTAATATAATTATGAAAGATTTGGAAATTTAAAAAATTTATAACTAAAATGAGATACGAAAATCAAATCCATAATTTTAAATCAATCATAAAATATGTATGTTAATTCAAACTAATTGAATATATTTTAATTCACTTTTTATAACTATTTAAAATCGATCCTTATATTCAAATAATATATATCAACATAAAAATTAAGTATTTACAAGTGTTGAAAATAGATCTTATAGATTTGTAATATATAATATTCAATTAAATAAAAACACACAACAAACCAAATAATAAAATAATAAACTAATTTAAAGTTAAGGAAAAAATAATTATATGTAAATTGTAACTTGGAATGTTATTATTTTAGTATGATATTTAACAACATGCCAATGACTACTAGTTGCTCGCTAATGGAAACTATTGTAATACACTTAATTCAATGAAAATCTATGTTGATAGAATATTCATCACTTCTATAACGAAGTTATATGGGAAGCATTTCACAACTCGTGGCAGGAAGTGTATTCACAATAATGTTTTGTATGTTTATAATTTTTCAACAATTCTGGAGGCAATTAGAATGTAATACTAAAACATATTAGATATCTATCTCATACATTTTTACCCCTCAAGAAGTATGTATCTTTAATATCTTTATATAAGATCTCAAAGTTAGCTTAGATTAGAATTTTGAGGACGCTTCCATTACCATGTGAATTGAATCACTTTGTACTCATGATGTGTTTGGTGGACTAGGAATTCGTGAGGTAAATCCTTTGCACCTTAAACACGCACTTTATAATTATTGTTGAATAAAATCGAGTACTTTGATTGATTTCCCTAGAAAGTGACTTTCAAACTCAGTGTGAACCATCATCATTATCCCTATATTTGAATGAAATATGAGCTGAAATAAAATCATGAAAATATGTATTATGTTAAAGGAAATAACTATGTACAATACACTTATAAAATTAAGTATCGGTGATGATCCATGCAAATATTTGATTATTTTTGGAATACACGTCTTGAGGACAAAAGTATGATTGCATATATAGATTTATTTTTTAAATTGTAAGATCAAAGTTTTGGTTAAGCTGAATAATATATATCAATGGGAATGCATGGTTAAGCGTATTTAATCTATTTGTGAAGAATATGTGAAAGGTATAGAGTTTAATAATTCAAAATTTAACCAGAATTTGTCTCAATAAAACACAGTTTAATATTTATGTGCATGGCTTTTTTTTAATATGAATAGTTAGAAACATCACATCAAATGTTTTCATTAATATATTAACTTCTTTTTTAATATGAATAGTAAAAAACTTCGCATCAAATGTTTTCATTAATATATTAAATTTTATATTAAACAAGAGATGATGAATTTGTAATTTGTTTTCATTTTTAATATTTCATTTTGATTTAAATAGTATAAAAATATTAATATATAATTTAATTAATTGTAATTTTTTATTTTTATTTTAAAATATTTACTATTATACTCATTTACTTAGTAAGAAAATTTAAATAGAATGATATAATGAAATTTATGAAGATAAATTTAATGATTATTTGTGTGGTAATGTAATTTCAATATTTTATTCTTTTATTTCACAAACAAGAGATGATGAATTTGTAATTTATTTTCAATTTTAATATTTCATTTTGATTTAAATAGTATAAAAATATTAATATATAATTTAATTAATTGTAATTTTTGGTTTTTATTTTAAAATATTTACTATTATATTCTATTTACTTAGTAAGAAAATTTAAATAGAATGACATAATGAATGATTATTCGTGGTAATGTAATTTCAATATTTTATTTTTTATTTCAGCTTCAATTAACTCATTCTTGGGTGATCCTCTTGCCTCCTTTATTCAACTTGGTAATGTAGACACTCAAATGCTATCTATTTTATTTTTCTTCTAGTTTCAAAGGTAGTTGATACGTTTCCTCCAAGCAAAGTATTATATTCATGCTTTACTTATTTTCAATAGAAGACTTTAAACCATTTACATACCTTGTGGCTATCTTTTCTTTTCTTTTTTTATGATCCACTCATATGGAAAGCTTGTAAAACTCATCTATATACTCTTGTAAAGTGTGATCCTTTTACCTCAAATTTTAGAATATTATGTATAGGTTTTGGGCATAATCTACAAGAATAAATTTCTCCCTTAGCTTCCTCTCAATCTTTTTCCACGACTTGATCTTATCTTTAACTTTTTTTGTTTTTATGTTTGCAACTGATCCCACCAAATCATTACATGACCCCTAAATTTTGTGCATAAAAACATGTCTTTCATGTCTTCTCTCATACTTGTCCATTCAAAAAAAAAAATCCATGATGTTCATCCAATAAATATAACTCTACTTGCTACTTTTAACAACTGTTATTTTTAGTAAGTTTCACATGCAAGTGCACATAGATCTAAAAATATCAAAAAATAAACTAAACACTAAAATTAACCTATCAAACGAATTATAATTGAAGTTCAAGTCTAGTTACAAAAACATATAATTTAGAAATTTAAAAAAATAATAAAAATAATATTAAAATGTAATTTTGGACACTCAGATGGTCACGTATGGCCTCCAAAAAATATTAAAAAATCACATAAAAGGAATGGTGGGTTATGGATGAAATGAACTTTTGAGACATTTGTTTTCGCATGAAAATGGGCTCAAACGGAGCTAGGATCAAAAGATATGGCCTATATATGTTTGTCTTCTTTTTCTGAACTAGAGACCAAGGAATTATAATACTTTCTTGATAGATACTTTATCATGTTTCATGTATATTTAATTTATAATTAAAAGGCTTATGTTGATCTCTAGAGAGGGAGCTTGATGATTTTTTTTGGGATATTATTAATTAGTTCTTTTTTGATGTTAGGGAACCTTCTAGATTTGTAGGGAGCAATGCCACTTGAAGAGATAACTACCAATAACAAGGAAGACTCAAACATGAGACCTATTAAATAAAACATGATGACTTCTTAGTTGTTAAGGAGATCCAGTGGTTGCTTATAATAATAAAAATTTGTCACTTTATAATAAGGACATCATAAGAATGTGTCTTTCATAGTCTATAAAATCATGCCTCAGATATTTTGACGTATTCCATGATCGCAAGGTTTTTATTAATACATATCCTCATTATTTCTTGTGTGAATAATTCTAGAAGTTATCAAACATTTCCTAATGTAGTGTCGATATTTATCTATTAGGTGACATAAGAGAAGATGTCTAGAAAATAGTCTTAGAAAAATTAATGTATAAATAATAATTATAGGGATTTGTTTGTACTTTTAAATAGATAATTTTATACTCTATTTACTTAGACAAGAAATTCAAATAGTCTAGTACAAAGAATTTATGAAAATTAATTTGAATGATTATTGGTAGTTTTGAATAGTCAAACTCTCCTACTTAGTCCACTTAACTAGTGAAAAATCACTTATCGATGGCATCATTTTACAACCTGATGTACAATGCAATGGTGAACCATACACCTAAGCTTATTATTGCTCTAGCTAATGGCAATGTCAGTGATGAATGGCCTACTTATCTGTAGTATTTGTTCTTCCATTATATTAATCTTTAGAGTGGTGGATAAACAAATATATGAGAAATGGGGCCATAATTTTATCTATGGTTCTTAAAGAGTGGGTTTTAGGGTAGTTCAAGTTTGACGATATGGCCCCGAACCACTCTAATACATACTATAAATTAAAATAGCATAAGCATACATATTATTGTTTGCTCATATCTTATTCATTGTTCAAATATACAATTGTTGATATTATCATACAAAAAAAGCATAAATATTATTGTTTACTTATTTCTTATCTAAAATTATGGAAAGGGTGAAAGGGTTCTATTTTGTAGAAGACGTACGAAAAATTGGCACAAATTTTGTGAGAGTGTTCTTAGAAATAACATGTTTGTTTATTTTAGGTTGTTTCCGTTGTACGGATGTAAATGTTTTGTACCCTTATGGTCTTTGACGATGAATAATCTGGAAAGAAATAATATGTCATATAAAAAATTCATGACATATTTCCATTAAGACAAATGGCTTAAAAAAAAATGAAGATAAACTTAACAAAAGTGTTCAATCATATTTATGTAAAATAATACTCGTATGTTAATTCAAGATTCACTTGTAACACTTAACCATTTCTAATTAGAAAACATGGATAAATTTGATAAACACCTTTATTTATATTTTTTTTTCCAAATTTAACTTTCATATACATTACTTTGAAATGGAAGCGGTCAATTGAGTTGCAAGCTAACACGCTACAAAATTTCTAAATTTTTAAATGTACATCTAAATTTTTTTCAAAATATTTTATAATTAATAAACATATTGACTATGCATCCATATTGACTCTATATCGAGAATTATTTGGAAGAATATATCAATTATTTAAGTAAAATTTGGAAGGACAATGAGTCTATGAAATAATTTATATAAAATTTTGGTGTACGGTCTTACAAATTTTTGCTTCGTTTGAGTTGAATTTTGACGCTTTGAAAACGAAGGCCCGCATGTGCAAAAACATATTCCGAGAAAGTCCGACTAACTATGCCCAACCAAAAGCGACAGTTTGAACGATGACTCGTACTAAGTGACGTTCCAGACTATGCACTGTCACGCACATACCATTTCCGAGTCATCAAACCGTACCTCACATTTTTATAGACAGTAGACAAATCAATCGTTTCATTATTCAACATTAAATAAAAACTCAATCAGCCACATTAGAGCAAATACATCAATGCCAAACCGCTAACAACAAACTTAATGAAGTTTCTGGGTCATGGAATGGGACCACCTTCTCTCATGCCAAACCACTAACAACAAAAATAATGAAGTTTCTGGGTCATAGAAGGGTACCACCTTTTCTTAATCCAAGAGGCGTGTTGGACTAAACTGGGAAACTAATCAAACACGCGATTCATTCAAAGAGACGTGGTTGACTGAACTGGTAAAATAGGCTGAAGATGAAAGGATATATGTACGACCTCGGCCTAAAAGCATTAGCAGATAGGCGCTGTTCTAGTTTTCCACTTCTGTAAGTGTGTTTTCCTTTGGCTTTGAACCGAAATAAAAATGGCCATTCCCGTAATAGATATAAAGAATATTGATGGAGCAGACAGGGAGGCCATCATGGCTAAAATAGCAAAGGGATGTGAGACTCCTGGATTCTTTCAGGTAAGGCTTAGGCACATCTTTTATTTAGATTATCTCTATATGTTTGTTTTCTGTAGCATACTAACAGTAAATGTTTTTTTTATTAATTTCAGCTTGTAAACCATGGCATAGACCATGGTCTTATGGACCGTGTGAAGAAGGTTTGCTCACAGCAATACAAACTGAACAGAGAGCAAAACTTCATGGATTCTTTACCAGTAAGATCTCTGAACAACGCCATTGCGGCAGAAGCCAAGGGCAACAACGTTGACAAGATTGAAAATTTGGACTGGGAAGATGTTTTTCAAGAACACGAAATGCGCGACACAAATTCCTGGCCTTCGGAGCCCAAAGATTTCGAGTACGTTCAATCAATTGTCATGTCCAGCTGCACTTATTTACAAATAAGTTAATGGTAACATATTAATCTACTTAAATTAACACATATAGCAAAATCTAACGGAAGCGGAATATTTACAATTATTGCAGGGAAACGATCGAGGATTTCCGCAGCCAGATATTCGCACTGACAGAAAAATTGCTGGAGATAATAAGCCTGAATTTGGGGCTAGAGAAAGGGTATTTGAAAAAGTCATTTGCAGGTGAAGATAAGCCATTCTTTGGCACAAAGGTGAGTCATTATCCTCCCTGCCCTAGACCTGACCTGATCACTGGCATCCGAGCACACACGGATGCAGGCGGCCTCATTCTTTTATACCAAGATGACGAGGTGCCCGGGCTTCAGGTGCTCGAGAACGGCAGTTGGGTTGACGTACAGCCTCTGCGCTATTCAATAGTTGTCAACACCGGAGATCAGTTGGAAGCAGTGAGCAACGGAAAATACAAAAGCGCATGGCACCGAATTTTGCCCACCAAGAATGGGAATCGCTTATCGGTGGCGTCGTTTTATAATCCCTCGTATAATGCAGTGGTGAGCCCTGCACTTGACCTCACTACTGATAAATCGTCTGATTATCCGCGGTATTTGTTCGGCGACTACATGCGGCTTTATATTGAGCAGAAATATGAAGAAAAAGAGCCACGGTTCGAAGCCATGAGAGCGGCTAATGAGCAACTCTCCTGCTAGGGAAGTGGGGCCAAAATTTTAGCAGCAAATCCGATAGATAGGTATTACGTGTTAGGGTAGTTGCCGTCCGAAGATATACAATTTTGTTCATTCTTCAAATGTACAATTTTTTATAGCTTCCGAATGAATAACTAGGTAAGCATTCTTTTTATTTCTAGTGTGAAAGTATCAAAAAGTAAGGACAAGACATTCCACGGTCCGGTCCGCAACTGCACAATATACTAATTTTCTGTTAAGTCAAAAGCTACTTTTGTAGGTCAAAAGTAACGTGAGTACGTGACTAATTTGACAAGCTTACTTTCAGATTTTGGTAATGGTAGAGAAATTTGATACTCTAACAACAAAACATCTAGAGTGCATCTTTGATTCTATTTGAACTCTTTATCTCTGTAAATAATTATAATTTTTTTAGGATGAAATTATATATATATTAAAAGATTTATAGATTATTTTAAAGAAAAAGTTAAGGAAAAAGAAATATGCTCTCGTAATTAAGTAGATAAAATTATATGATTTAAGAAAATACAAATAATTATTAAAATAATAAGCAGTTTGAAAAGAAATACGCTATTAAAATTAAGTAGGAGAAGCAAAGCCAAGAATCTAAACCTATAATAAAAGGGAAAATAACACATATTTATATGAAATATAAGATTTTTACTTGAGAAAATCTTTTCAGAAAAAACCCAACACAGATTTTTTTTTGTCTAATTGCATTAGTTCAACTTTTTAATATATATAACATACTTCCAACTTATGTTTTATCGTAATGTATATGAACGTATTTTTAGACACATAAATATGATTTTTTTTGCGTGGTGCTAAAATACAATGGCTACAGAAAATATCCACTAATAAATTATCCACACAGTACTCTAGACACCTAAAACTAGCCACCGATAACCTCCAATTAGGCTTTCGACCAATTTCCATCAAAATGCACAATTTGGCCTAAAAACACTAAAACACGCTAAATGATGTGAAACTGACATATTCAAGTGCCGATTTTGGCTAGAGTATCATTAAATGGGGCAATGCAATTTATGGGCCAACTAACTTTGATCAGATCATTCTGAGTCAAAATACCAATTTTGCACCTAGGTGCTATGAATTGCTCTTCTCTGTCAAATCTCTTGTACGAGACACATGCCTTTGTTATTTTGTATTGACAACATCCTAAATAGGATAACAATTCCAATGCATCTGACATTGACTTCCAATTTCAATCCAGTCAAAATTTAGACTAATATCAAGGCATTCTGATCAATTTGAGTAATTTATGCACAAAATGCGTAATCATGCTTAAGAGCTAATTAAACCAAATTATGGCCTAATTAAGAATTCCTATTTAGATTTATCTTTAGTCACACATCTATCTCTATTCAATGCCACTCTATCTCAAATATTAATGGGAATATTTTTAGAATGAATTTAATATTTAGATTTATCTTTAGTCACACATCTCAATCTTGAGATGGATGGTTCAGGTTAATTCTAGCCATTTTTCAAAATCTATAAATAGAGAGGCCATGAACATCATTTTTAAACTATTTTTTGGTACAAATTTATTACACTCAAAATATCTTCAAGAAGCTTAAATTTTGAAAAGTTACCATGCCAAATTGATTTCAAAAAGATCTCACATGCCAAAGTCATGATGCCAAAATATTGAAGCCAAAGCCAAGCAAGGTGCCAAGGAGAGATGGAGGTAGCCAAGATTCTATTGATGCAGACTTCATGAGCACAAATCAAGCAAGCCACTACAACAAAGCATTAGAGCATCTAAGAAAGGTGAAGGATTCTTATTTTTTCTTACTTTTTAGTTGTGTTTTTCATTTGTTTTTGTTATTAAGCTCACTCTAGTAACTAGACATTAAGGTGTTAGTTTAGTGTGGTTTTGATTTGATTTATCTACTAACATAATACTAATCTCCTCTTTATCGTCAAATTCCTAGTTCACAAGTACCATGAGTATAAAACCATAGTTCTTAAAACATATGCTAAAACCACCATAACTACCCCATAAGATCTTAAAGGAATTCCAACATTTCACTTGTATAATCTACAACACACTCCATATAACTAAACCATGTAGAGAGTAAATCATGAAAGGTATACAAAATAATCCATACAACTAATTGTTAAATCATCACTCTATAATAAAACTAATATGAAATTATGTATCAAGAACAAGGAGGCCAACAAAATATCTACCCTGGTCATATGGTTTGAATCCCTAGATAACATGAGAAATGTAAGCAAACTCATGCATATAGGATCCCGACCAATGTTTGTATTGATGTTTTCATTATAAGTATTTGTTTATATTGATTTATTCATTAGTGATATTTGTATCTCTAATGGAATTGGGTTATTAACCAACTAAAGGACCCCATACGAGGGGAAATAATTGATTATGTATGCAAAAACTTGTCATGGCTAGTTGGCAGAGCCAAATCTCAATGTTGAGTGGATAAAAATGAATTCTTTTGATGTGACTTGGTGGCCATCTAAGAGAAAACTTGCAAGATTGGCCACATCAATGTACTTCACCTCTCCCTTGTGCCTTCCTCCCTATGCAGAGTATAATCCCCTAGTGATGGGTTTGAATGAATCCATGCCATAGTGTGTTCAACATTGCCCCAATGATCTAGTAAGGTCTAAAGATGTGTCACTTCTAGAGAAACTTTGTTCACTATCACACTTAAATATGTATAAATACATTATTTTTATCAATATATTTTTGTTATTTGTATAAAACTTATTTTTATCTATGAAATTAAATAAAAATAGATGATTTTCCTTTCTTTCCAAATGAAAAAAGGTTAATTTTGACTTAAAAAGTCATAAATCAAAATGTTTATTTATCAGGAGTCCCATGTTGATACTCCTTAAGGATAGTTTATCATGTGAACTGATCTACCAAGAAGGGTTTTAAAATTACATGATTCAAAATTTAGAGTTGTTGAGATATAGTGGAGAAATAGAATAAATGGCTAACATTTTATACTTGGCTACTAAAAGGAAGTTTCAGATGAAGGATTTATAAGTGATTCAAGTGATACCTCAATGGTTGAACCTGAAAGACCAGGACAAATGGCCATGGTTGAGGTTGAGAATAAAATTCCAATTTTTTTGAAACCTCCTATTTCAAGCATAATCAAAAGACTAGGGAGACCATCTCTCTGTTAGTTTTTTGAATATATGTATTTGAGGAGAAATCAAATCATAACCATTTTTGGGATTGTAACTTAGAAAAGGAATTTCAACATACCACTTTAATTACTTCAACCAAACATAGAGTGAGCACACAATAGTTTTATAAAAAATTCTTTGTAGGGATGACATTCTTAACCTTCTTGAAGGAATACTAGTCATAACATAGCCTATTATACTAGCATTTGCCCTCTGGCCAAAATGGAAAAGTTTGTGTAGATATGAAGACAATGCCTTGAATGATATGGATAAATAATTTTAAAAACTAAGGGCATGCTCTCAAAACACTTCAATAAAGGTAGATTCATTATATGTAATAACTAGGGATTATCCTATGAAATTTGAGTTGATGGATAGACCACTATTGAACTTATCATGATTTTATATAATCTAAGGTTTAATAAATTCACAAGATTTCAAGATACTCTTGGAAACAAAATTTCCAAAATTCTTTAATAGTTATTGAGTGATTAAAAGATTTTTAAAATCGAGGACTTTATATGTAGTTCTTCCATATATAAAAATAAAATGTGTGCAATTTCATTTTAATAAGAATCAAATAGACTGAACCCCGACCCTTTTCCCTCTCCCCTCCCACAATTCACTTTAAGTACAGAATTATACTCCTAGTGAACATGGTGGAACTCCTTCTCCTTTTACAAATTGACCCATAAAACATCATTGATATTTTTTTTCATGTTTGGGATATGAAGCTTTAGTAGGCACCCAACAAGGACAATTATATACATGAGTCATGCAATGATATTTTTATTAACATGGTGGTGCTCCTTCCCATTTTTAAAATTGGACCATAAAACATCAATGAGAATTTTCTCATGTTTAAGATAGGAATATTTAGTAATGACCCAACAAAAATAATTATATACATGATTCATGCAATTATGTATATGTATGTATATGTATGTATGTGTGTGTGTGTGTATGGACCATGTGAATACTAATAAACTACATTATTATTGTATCTATCAATATTTTAATTAATAGTAGTGATAATGATATTTTATAGTAGTAAAAATGATCTACAAAGGATTACATATTCTAATTTTTTTTAATAGATAAAGATTATATGTTATGAATTATATACATTGTTTATGTTCCTTACTAAAAGATAATTAATTCTATTTTTATTGAATTGAAAGATGATTATATAAAGAATATTATTATAAAAATTGCATTCACATAAACACTGTCTCTCAAAAATTTAAAGATGATTAAATGGAAAAAAACAATCATAATGATTGAAACTTATAAAAAATGTTAGTGTAATTTTTAACTATTACATTGTTATGTTAGCTATTAGTTATTAGTTAAAAGTTACAGTTTGTTAGAGGTTAGGAAGTTATAGTTTTTAAAACTAGTTTTATGATGCATATATTCACATGTTTTATCAATTAATAAAAATCAAAGAATTTTTTGTTCTTCATATGGTATGAGAGCAAATAGAATGAGCGATCAAGTGTTGATGACTAGCATGATACATATTATGTGTAGAATAATACCATCACCTGGTAATGCCATTTGAAGTTATAATTTTCACTTGGTAAATATGTGGTGAGCATGGCAAGTGGTTCCAACCCAGTCTACATGATCGCATCTCCATTATACACCTTTCTTCAGAGCAAGCTTCTTAAAATCCTCACAGTGCAAGCCACATAAGAAAGGTGGTGCTGATTATTTTTTCAATTTGTATGGGGAAGGTGGTGCTGATCCTATTAATACGAGTTGATTATTGAAACACAAAAACCCATAGCTACTACTCTGAAAAAGATTAATTATTATAGATAAATAGATAGACGTAAAAAAATATTCAATCCTACAAGGCTGTTATTATCTTGAGCCCACAAAATAAGGCATCATATGTATGCACAAAATGTCTACACAAAAATTTAATCTTGTCTGATGCTCAACTTAGTAAAAGGCCAAATTTTACCACATGGAAGATGAAGATGTGCATGATTCTTCAATTCAAATAATTATGGGGAATAGTTACTAGTACAATAACCTATCCTACCAGACCTAATGAGAAAATAAAATATGACAAGTCTAATGTCAAAGCTCTAGTGTTGATCACACTTAGTTTCACCGATAATGTTCAACCTCATATTCGAGATGTGTCAGTATAAAAGGAGGCTTTAGACATTTTTTCCATCATTTACAAGGTGAAGAACCAAAGTAAGATCCTCCATCTGCACTCTAAGTTTCATACTCTCAATATAAAGGATGGTGAGAAAGTTGAGGAGTTCTTATGTTGGGTGGCAGAACTTTGAGTAGAACTAGTTGCGCTTGGAGAAAGGATCGAGGAAAAGTTTTTGGTTCTAATAACATTGAGAGCTCTCCCCTCTCAATTTTTCACATTTTTCATGACACTAAAAATCACAAAGTAAGAAGTGTCTTTCAAATAACTGGTGAATTTATTTCAATAATAAGAAGCCATCCAGTCCATGGAAATTGGGATGGATATTAAAGGGTTTGGTTTGATGCATTGAAAACAAAGATCTACATGGATAAAAAAAACATGCTATTTACTTAATGAATATTTATTTATGGTCTAATGGTGTTTGACATAACATTATGCTTGCATACTATTTAATTAATAAATATTTATTACAATTAAAAAAATGAATAATTTTATTAATATTTAGTATTTTGTTTGTTTAGTTTGGAGTTTATTAGTATTTTATGTTAATAAGTTGAGGTTATATAAAGCTTATATAGTTTATTTGTATTTTTTTTATAAATTTAGAAGTTAAAATCTTTAACATTTCTTTCAATTTACAAGTCTGTAATTTGCAAAGGGACCTTCCTAAGGGAATTACACATGCAAATTACAATTATGCAATTTACAAATTTGTAAAAGGGGTCAGGATTTCAATAAAAGGTTAAAAGGTGAAAATAACTCATTTATGCATTAAAAAATAAATATTAAGGAAACCCTACAAAATCTAATTCCCAAAAAAACAAATGTGAAATAGCAAATTTACAAAAAGAAAAAATTTAAAATACAAAGTGTTGAAAAGCAAGTTGGAGCCAAGAAGTAAAAAGTTGAAAATAACCTAATTATTGCATTTTCTCATGTTTTTTTTGTCCAGTCTCCACCATGGGAGAGAAATTATAGGTTTACAAGGATAACGTGGGCCATTTGAGAAAAATCATTGAAAGGACTATGTATCCGAAATATTCCAATGAAATCATTGCAAGAGTAGGTTGTTTCATGGCATGCATAAAGGAAAGGGTAGATATTGAGGAGGTTACAATTGTGCAAGCAAGTGGTCAAGGGTATCTCTAGGCAATTACACATGAGGATAGAGTTTGTATGGCCTCCACCATGAATTTTTACCTTCCAGCTCATGTAAAAGGCATCTCCAACCAAGAAATCAAATGATTTGATCCAAATCTTCATAATTACTTGTAGAGGTAGTTATATTAATGATTTTTTGTGCAAATGGGTGAATATTCTAGGTGTGGAAAAGGGTTTTTCCATCTATGAGCACCTTGGTGGATCATTGGGGTGTTGACTATAATTTTGAAAATTGTAAAATGCAACCCCAACTCCTAGATTTACAAAAGAAGGGTTAAAAATGTATAAATAGAACCCTCTAACTATCCCTATTCAAAGTTTTTTTCATCCTATAACTATCCCTAGATTTATTAAAAAAAAAATTCTTTTAAGAATCATCTCTTTTCAATTTTTAACTATTCAAGAATATTACTTATGAAAATTATGTTTATTTTTTAGTATTCATCGGGGTAAATATGGTTACATTTTATTGACCATTTTTAATGGTTATTTTCATGTAAAATCAATTTTAAAATAAAAACCTTTGTTATTGATCATAATCTTAAATTTAACTAGAAATTTATAGTTGAATAAATAATTTTTTATTAAAGTATTGTATTCTCCTATCTTTTAAATCATGTGATACTCTACAGTTTTGAAGTTTTGGGTAGAATCATATCTTAGGAAATTATGTTCAAATATTAAGAGAATTTAAAAGCAATCCATTATTTATAACTTCAAAATTAAAAGGAATTTCCACCTTACCCTATCTTCTTGATGGAATATGTTATGTTTCTCACTAAAAAAGAAACCTTAAAAAAATATATGTTATATAAACAAAAGTAATCAAATCCTCAACAACATATATTTTATATATTATTTTACAACAAACATAACATGCCTTCATTCAAAAAGAGGTTGGATATAATATTGATAAGTGGTTAGAATTATGGGTCATCCATAATTAAATATCCCTATAATCTAATGGAAACCTATTATTAAAACCATAAATAATAAAACATTTAAAAAAATTTACAAGGATGAAAATATAAAAGATAAATTATTATTTTTTTCACATAAGGATATTATCGACCACAAACATAAAGATTTATCATACCCATATAAATTTGTGAGCATGAACAAGATGATGATGATGATGATGATGATGATGATGATGATGATGATGATGATGATGATGATGATGATGATGATGATGATGATGATGATGATGATGATGATGATCATCATCATCATCATCATCATCATCATCATCATCATCATCATCATCATCATCATAACAAAACTAAGAATTAACTCAAACAATCTTTTTAGCAAATCTTATAGATATACACTCATAAAATAACATGAAAAACAAGATCCTTTATATTCTTTAACTCAAATAAAATTGATGATGAAGTTCATTGTCTAATAAAATGATCCCTATATACTATTATAACATTTGTTCATGTTTATATTTGATCACAAATATTGGTCAACATAAATTATATATAATTAGTTTAAATATATATATATATATATATATATATATATATATATATATATATATATATATATATATATATATATATATATATATATATATATATATATATATATATATTAATAGTCACATGGATTGAAAATTATATTTATTTTTTATTTTAAAATATTTATGATTAGTTAAGAACACCAATTCTAAATTCTCCATCCTAATTTATATGATAAATGTTTATACACCCTAATTTATATATTAATAAAAATGGTGGGATCTAAAACTAAAATATATTGCTTATGCATTCTAGATGGTGGGGACTAACAAATTATGTTGAATTACTCATGTACGTAACATTTATGTTTGATAAAAACATTTTTTGACTTATAAAACATTAGTACTTAAAAAGGATAAGCACACGATTCATCAATAGTGAGTTCAGGTGCAAGGCTCACCACTACATTATACGAGGGGTTATAAAATAAATAAAATAAAGCCTATATGGGTGGTGTAGTTGGTTAAGGGTTTTGGGTTCATCCTATATAAGTCTTGAGGTTGATTCTTGTCACCTAGATTTTAAAGGTTGTCTGGTGCATGTGGGCCCCATTGATAGACTCCAAATGATTAATCTCACCTCCACTCACCCAAATAAATGTCATTGGGCAGAGTTACAATGTCCCAATTAAAATAAGGAATAAATCTAACTTAAAATAAATAAATAAAAAGAGCCACTCATAACTTCTTATTCCATTACAAAGATTAAGATAACTTGACTCAAACACCCAAAAATTAAAATAATAAATGGTGAAAAAGATCTTTCATTTACACATGGATAGCAAATTCAACCTAAAATGTTTGCTCTGATGTTTTACCATTTACATGAGCACATATTGTCATTATTTTCATGTCTCTTCCCAATATTAATAAATTATACATATGAGTCATATATGAGTTTTTGAAGCTCAATCTGGATCTCCATGTCTCCAATGAAATATTTTGTCATGGACATTGTTATGGATGATGTTTAGCATTATTGATTATACTATCTCATTGTCTATATTCTTTACTCTTTTAAAATGGGAATAAATATTGGGGGGACTATGATTATTGAAAAGTAGGTTCTCACTTATTTAATTGTACGTGTAATTAGTATATTATAATTTGAAATTTAAATAAATGGAAAGACGTGTCCATATTTATTTAATAAGAATCCTCTTCATTAAAAAATAATTAAAAATGAAAATTACTAAGCTTGACCGTTAGAAACTGCATCAAATTTTTTATGATAAATGTTGGATTATATTTTATAATAATAAAAAAAGTATGCATTTCAATAAATATATCTTTAAAGACATTATATTATTATATTCTATGGTTATGTAGAAAGGATTAAGGAGTATTTATAGGCTTTTGCTTTATATAAGAAATCAAATATATATCTCAATATTAAGAAATATATGAAATGAATACATGAATTTTTGAAACATTTTCCACCTTGTATTTAGGCATCTTCTATGGAAAATTTGTTTTCAAGAATCTTTATATAGTTTCCTGAAACATTGGCTATAAATCTCATAAAATCCTCTATTTCTTTAACTTGTATGCTTAGAACTCTCAAATTTAGTACAAAGTTTTTAATATTGATTATTTTTCCACATGAACAAATATTTTGAACAATGAGTCCACTTATATCTCATGAAAACTTGAAAGTATTTTATATATAATGTTTTACTTCTATTGATGTAGATCATGCTACTACCACTATTTGTTGAATTAGCCACATTAAAATTAATTTTGATTTCCCAAAGTGATAACTTTGCATGTGCATGGATTGACATTTGAATTTTACATATCTAAAAATGAAAAACATGTTCTATTATATCTGAATGTTTTTGCTATACATTTATAAAACTATGATGCATGATTCTGACTTTAGTATCATGGATTTTTATTTGGGGAGGCTTAGGGATCAAATGATAGCCTATGCTTGTTTAGACACTAAATTTTGACCTTGTAAAACTTAATTTTCATGAGTCAATAACATGATCAAAACTGATCTCCCCTTCCCACAGAGACTTGGTGCTCCGCGCCCTTGTTAAATTATAAGGGAACATATTTCAAAAATATCTTCATTATTTGTAAATGAAAGGTTTTAACATTTATTCCTAGTTTATATGGTTCTTCCCAAAACATAGACAAACATACTTAAAATTTTTATGGATGGGTTAATCCATAGATAACATATGATTCTTCCCAAAATATAGACAAAGACAAGCACACTTAAAATTGATATGGATGGGTTAATATATATATAACTTATAATGTTTAAATATTGCTTAAACACTACATAAAAGACATAATAGGGAAAGGTAAGAAATCGAGGAGATAACTGCCATGAATTCATTTAACCATAATAGAATACAATAATAATGCCTTAACTTTTTTTAGCTTCTCAATGGAGACATAGTTTTGACCCACCAATCATCAAATTCCATATATGGTCTCTTTATTATTGTAAGATACGATAAATTTAATAATAAAAAATGCTGTTCATCCTTATTTACAAGTTTGATCAGTTTATTTTAGAGTTTGAACCTCATAGGATTTTTGTAATCCTTCTGTAAGGATTATTACTCTTAGTCTCAAAGGTATCCAATTTATTTTTCTTTAGATATCCTTACACCATAATCAACAAGGCTTAAGAAGAATTGCTCTGAATAGTCTTAACACACTTGATCAAATAATGGAATTGAAGATGAAGATAAAGCATAGTTATTATATGA
This sequence comes from Torreya grandis, assembly GCA_037957365.1. Lineage (NCBI taxonomy): Eukaryota > Viridiplantae > Streptophyta > Pinopsida > Cupressales > Taxaceae > Torreya > Torreya grandis. Next base: position 3,375,762 of record JARHVA010000563.1, on the reverse strand, counting down.
TAGAGCCATATAAATGATAATATAATTTGATATTAATAGAAAGCACAGTTGTTCTATGATAGAGTCATATAGATAATTATTTCACACTCTAAACAAGATAATAAAGTAGAGGTCAAAAGTGTAACTCAAAATATGTCCCAAGGAATAATCATCGAGTAGTTATTTTCAAATCAAAATCAAACTACTCATCTTAATAATGAGTACCAAATTAGGACTAAAGCATTCACCATTGTTAAGAGGTTACCATTCCTTCTTAATATATATCAATCTATAGTTACAAATCCTAATTTATGCAAAAGGAGGTTAGATATAATTTTCATGATCTTAAGCATATAACTCCTTTCTCAAGAATTGATAAAAACATTAACTATTAGATTATAAAATAATCAAGTGAACAAGGGTTAAGATTCAACTTTGTTTATAAAATTAATAAAAAATATTAACTATTAAATTAAAAAATAATCATGTGATCAAAATTTAAGATTTATCTTTATCTATAAAATTAATGATATACCAAAGATTGAACCTATGAGATCCAATTTATCTTTTCGTAAATTAATCACATCCAAAGACTGAACCCATGAGATCCAATTTATCTTTTCATAAAATGGTCGCATCCACAACATTAATTATAATGAGAAATCACCTCAAAGATACAGATAATATATGCCACCCCTACAGCTAACTACATAAGACAATTGGTAATGTTTATATTAAACAAAATAAGACCATTAAGACTCTATTTCATCATAATATTCTTTAACAAGGAACTGAACTGAGTCTTTTGAGAAACCATTCCCAATAAAATGAATTAACAAGAAAAATGTATTTTCATCCTTGCCACATAATAGATTAGAAGGATTAAATGTAAATAGCTCAACTTCTAAATCATGATATTTCATGCGATTATTTCTTAACATATATAAGTACAATACTAACCCAAAAAAAAAATAACGTTTGTGAATCCATAGCCTTCTACAATACATACGCAAGGTAAAACATAGCACAAAAAATATGTATGATATTTATCCTCACCTCGACATATTCTTGTTATCCGAAATGTATATAATCAAGCAACGATCACTTATCTTAAAAATTAATTACATTTAGAGTATAAAAACATAACATTAACAAAATGTGGAAACATTTTTTATTTTGAATAATTTTAGAGTTATAAAAGAAACAATTTCCATAATTTTTTTAATATAAAAAATCAAAGAAAATTTTACTCTCTCACGATGAAACTTGATTAATTGAGAATATATATATATATATATATTCTCAATTAATCAAGTTTCATCATGAGAGTAAAATTTTCTTTGATTTTTTATCCATCTCCGAATCAATCCAAATCCTACATTAATGTCCACATGCAAGTTATGTCGGCATAACACTGGCAATAACTCTCCTCAACAATGGTTTCCACATTCGCATAAATAGACAATCACCATTATATCCGTTGATCAAAGCATGCACAATCCAACGTAAACGATGCTATACAAAACTCTCTATAACATATCTTATTCCTGTGTTATTTTGGTAGTATTTACAAATAAAAATTAAACCTTTTCCAGCCTTCACCGTGTTTTAGACACCCCTGCATATCAAGATGATATTTTAAGAAACATTTAATCATACGTAATGGTATTATAAAGCATTCATCACATACACACCAATCATATATAAGTCCGTCGAATAACAGCATAAATTCACTCATTTTTCAAAGAATAATGTTTGCACGTTAATGATTTTATGAATGTTGGATTAAACGTCATGTAACAGGTTACAAAACCGAATATTTGCTTTGGATAATCAAGATCAACACTAGGGAAGGCTTAACCATATTATTTATTTACTCTCGTCCTTAAAGTGGACAAATTCCAAAAGAAAATTCAACCAGCGACTAGGTTATGGTTTTTAAATTTCTTAATCTAAGATGTCCTCCATTCCAAAATATAAATCATTATAGTATGACATAGGCTGTGTTAATTTGTTTATAAACCCATACTAAAGCATACGAATAATCTAGTACACTCAAGCATCTTAGAAGAATTAAACCTCATTTTGACATGCTGGGAATGTGAAGAGGGGTTATAAGAGAGTCCATTTTTTCACAAAAATGAAATATGCATAAAAAATGAAGTTGAATAAACATGTCCCCTAAAGAAATAGTGCATTTGAAAGGTATGGGAGTCCAAGGAGAATATGCACATCATAACAAATCTTCATCCACAATCAAACCATTATATACTCATTCAATCTTTTAAAATGAAATGTCGTCACAGGGAGTTCGGTTTACCAAATATGACTGTATTAATTAATTGACTAATAAATGATTTAATGGAGTCTCTTCACATTTTTTAAAGAAGATATTCATATGATTTGATCGCTGTTATAATATATCCATTTTATGTAGAAGCTTATAGCATTTCAATACAACTGTAATTTGTCTACAAATTTGTTTTACAACTACTATGAGACATATGATAATAATTTTTTTAGACTTAATGTTTAGTTCGATCAGGTGAACACCAAATGAGTAGTAGCAGCAAAATATATGGATAGGTAACGAGTTTATATTCAAAGGAACAAGAAAGAAATGAATTTCTATTCAAAGGAACAAGAATGACCCAATATTCAATTCTATAGAAAAACACTTGAATGAAATATAAACGTTATAAAGGGCGAGTTCCCAGAACAATAAAATGGGCAAAAAATTGTTTGCCAAATGAAAATCCTAAATAGGGGCGGCAATTTATCTATTTGATGGAAACATATACAAATACCACTAATAAAATTAATTTGCTCTCCCTTTGCTAAATTTACATTTATAAATAAAATCCACAACTTGAATAAAAAACAGATATAAATTATGATTTATAGAAGAAACATGAATATGATTAGTGCCATGCAATGTGTCCAAAGCTCATTTTTTGCCAGTTAAGGAGAGTACTTGCCTATATAAAGTGCCCGTATTTAGATACACTGATTTGACTAGAATGTGCCCGTATCTATATAAACGAGCCTTATCGTATGTGTTGTGTGTATATGCGTGTGTCTCCTCTGGCTCTTCTTTGTCGGAGCTAGCACCATCTTCGGTGCTTTCCTCTGATGCATCCATTTTTATCAGTAGGGGTTCTTTCTCAGATTTGTCCCCTTCATTTGCTAATTCCTTCTACTCAGTGCCAGCTTTGCCCTCTTGATTCTATTGGATTTCACTTTCACTTTATGTTTGTTTTTGTAAGGTGCCAGTATCGCCTTCCCTTTCTCTAGGTGTCGCTTCACTACTTGGGCGGCCCTATAGTGTGGCCTCCTCCACTTTGCTGGTGGGGGTGCTAGGCACCTCTACTATTTTATCCTTTATGGGTTCCATGCTCATGGCAACACTCTTCTCTTCTTTTTCTCTCATGGCCTTCTCCTCTTGGGCCTTCTTTATCTCCACGTTCCTCTTCTTCATGATCATGACAGTTCTTTCTTCCTCGGCCCTTATCTCCTCAGCCTCAACTTTGTCAATCTCTGCTTGGGTCATGCCCTTGGCCTTCATGGTCTCCCTTTTCTGATGCAATTCCAGCACCACTTCTATATGGCCCTGATTGAGGCCCATTTTCATCCATCAACACCTCATCTCCTCTTCAACGTACAGAGGCTACGTTGCAGGTTTTTTGGTTTGGGCACTTGACGGTCCTGCTTCCCCAAGCGTAGTAATAGTGCCACTTTGGAGAGCCTTGTGAATCTCAGTTGCACTGGGCTCTGTTAAGTTATGGAGCTAAAAGCTTCACTGTTATGCAAATGGTGGAGGTTGCTGAGTGTTAAAGTAACCGATGTCGGTCAGGACAACCGATGTCGGTCATGTCCAGTTACACAGCAACTGGAATTGGTTAGGCATCGATCGGCATCGGTCAGATAGGAATCAATGTCGGTCATCTCCAGACAGATAGAGACCGACGTCGGTCATCTGTGCATTCTAGAACTGGTCTAATTTTAGACAGACAGTTAGTTTTCATGTAAAGACTAATTTTAGTATTGAGTCTGCATTTCTAATTATTGTTTGTATGGGATCTATTTAAGAGACCCATGGGCTGTATTGTAATTAAGGACAAAGGACTAAAAAGGGTTAGATCCTCAAGTGTAAGATCAGTTGATCTATAGGGTGTGCAAGATCAGAAAGATCTACATGGTAAGTAAGATTAGTTGCTCTGTAAGGTGTGCAAGATCAAAAAGGTCTGCTTGGTAAGCAAGGTCAATTAGATCTACTGTAAGGTAGGCAAAATAACCATTGAGTTGATTGTCACCGATGGACTAGAAGTAGGCAACAACAACCATTGGGTTGATTGTCACTGACTGGTGGAGGGAACAACTTGGTATTGAGTTGATTGTTGATTGTAATTGAGAGAGAGAGAACTCTTGAGGGAGAATTACTGGACATCCAAGAGGTGTGGGAAGAGTGAGATTTCTTCATTGCATTTCCTTCTGGAAGAGTGTTAATACATATTGTATTATTTCTCGTATCATTTATTCTTTGTTGATTCTGAATTCTAGTTACTTATTACTTCTAGTTTAATTCCATGTTTAGTTGATTATATAAAGGTAATCAATTATACTGTTAAGGAGTAGTGGATCCTAACAAGTGGTATCAGAGCTAGGTTCACTAACAAGTGATACCCCTAACAAGTGTTATCAGAGCCAGGTTCACTAACAAGTGATACCAATAATAATTGGTATCAGAGCTGGGTTCACTAACAGGTCGTATCAGAAGCCTGTTAGTATTTGTTGATTACAGGTCACTCATAGGGGTTTTTGTTTGAGTGGAAGTAAAGCAATGGAAGAAGAAAGTAAGCTAAGAATGGAGAAATTCAATGGCAAGAATTATCAATTATGGAGGATGCAGATAGAGGATTATCTGTATGGTGAGCCTTGTCAAATGGTTGGCAAAGGGGAAGTGCAGCTGAAATTGTAGACATGCAACATATGGGTGTTGAAGGATGTCATGCATGAACCCATCCTGAAGAGGAATTTGATTCTATAGGGAAGTTGGGTGATGAGGGTTGCACAGTAACTCTCACAACAGAATCTTGGAAAGTTTCCAAGGGTGCACTTGTATTAGCTGGAATTAAGAAAGTAGGTACACTTTATCGATCTACTTGTATTATTGATTCTTCTTCTATTTTATCTACTTCAGATGTAGATGCAAAGATGTGGCTCTGTAGGCTTGGTCACATGAGTGAGAAGGGAATACATGTTCTTAAGTCAAAAGGTAAGCTTTCAGATTTGATAGACCAAGATTTCTGTGAGCATTGTATGTTTGGGAAATAGGAGAAAGCAAAGTTTCTAAAGACTGAGTCAACAAAAAAGAAGCACAAGTTGGAGCTTGTTCACACAGACGTGTGGGGACCAGCTTAGGGAGCTTCTATTGGAGGATCACAATGTTATGTTTCTTCCATGGATGATGCTACAAGAAAGGGAAATGTTGATTTGGACAAGGTTATGATCCAAAATGAGCTCATGAGTAAAAAACATCACTCACAAGAAAACACAGACATCGACGTCGGTCAGGCAGAGATCGATGTCGATCAAGTAGGAACTGATGTCGGTCTGGTGGAGACCAAAGTCAGTGACGTCGATCAGGTAATAACTGACGTCGATCAGGTTGGTCGCATGGAACTGACGTCGGTCGGGTGCAGACTGGGAGATGACTAGGATCAATCACTGTTAGAATGAAATTTGGGCAGACAACAAGCTATCAAGGAGTCTCAAATGCCTATGTAGAGGATTGAAAGGGTAAGTAAGCTTCAATTTCATTATTCCCCTTTTTTATACTACTTGTTGCTCACTGATAGTGAAAAACTAGGAAGTTTTAAAGAGGCAATGCAGGCAGAATCCAAGAAACAGTGGAAGCATGGCATGAATGAGGAATGTGATTCCTTGGAAAAGAACCAAACCAGAGATTTGGTTGAGTTGCCGACCGAAAAGAAAGCATTGAAAGATGAATGGATTCATAGGTTAAAGAAAGGAGAGAATGGATATGTGAGACAAAAGGCCAGGTTATATGGTCTTGAGCAAGCTCCAGGACAGCGGTATTTGAGGTTTGACAGGTATATGACAAAGCATGGCTTTAGTCAATGTCAATGTAATCATTGTGTTTATTTTACTAGGTTGGATAATGGTCGCTACATTATCTTGTTACTGTATGTAGTGTATATGCTTGTTATAGAGTCACACATGCAGGGATTTGCTGAGCTAAAGATAAAAGTAGCTCAAACATGTGCCATAAAGGATTCAGGAGCAGAAATCCTTGGCATGAGTATTTATAGAGATAGGAAAAATCACAGGTTGATTTTGTCTCCAGAGGATTATGTGAATAAGGTAATAGAGAGGTTCAATTTGTAGGATGCAGAACTGGTAAACACACCTATGGTTGGACAGTTCAAGTTAAGCTATGAACAGTGTCTTAAATCACATGATGAGGTTGAGTACATGGTATGTACTAGACCTAATATTGCCCAAGTAGTGGGAGTTGTTAGCAAGTTTATGGCTAATTTGAGAAAGAAGCACTGGAAAGCAGTTTAGTGGATTCTCAGATATCTGAGAGGGACTAGCAATAGGTATTTATGCTATGCAGGGTCAAGCACTTCTCTACATGGGTATGTAGATTCAGATATGGCAGGTGACTTGGATGATAGGAGAAACACCACAGGATATGTGTTCACTGTTGGTGGAATGGCAGTTAGCTAGATTTCAGAGTTGTAGAAGGTTGTTGCAGTCACAGAGACTAGCAAGGATATGAACCCTGTAGGTATGTTAACAAAGTTGAGAATAAAAGAGAAGTTGAATCTTCATTCAAATTTTGTTGGTATTCAAGACTAAACTTGAAGATGGGTGATACAAGCCAAAAACAAATTAGAGGATGTAGAGGTACAGGTATAGATGCAGCTATTTATCTCCAAGTGGGAGATTGTTAAGTTGTGGAGCTAAAAGCTTCACTATTATGCAAATGGTGGAGGTTGCTGAGTGTTAAAGTAATCAATGTCAATCAGGACAACTGACGTCGGTCATGTCCAGTTACACAGCAACCGACATCAGTCAGATAGGAACTGATGTTGATCATCTCCAGATAGACAGAGACCAATGTCAGTCGTCTGTGCATTTCAGAACTGGTCTAATTTTAGATGGACAATTAGTTTGCATGTAAAGACTAATTTTAGTCTTGAGACTATGTTTCTAATTATTATTTGTATGGGATCTATTTAAGAGACCCATGGGCTGTATTGTAATTAAGGACTAAGGACTAAGAAGGATTAGATCCTCAAGTGTAAGATCAGTTGATCTGCAGGGTGTGCAAGATCAGAAAGATCTACATGGTAAGTAAGATCAATTGATCTGAAGGGTGTACAAGATCAAGAAGGTCTGCTTGGTAAGCAAGGTAAATTAGATCTGCTGTAAGGTAGGCAAAACAACCATTGAGTTGATTGTCACCGGTGGACTAGAAGTAGGCAACAACAACCATTGGGTTGATTGTCACTGACTGGTGGAGGGAACAACAACTCGATATTGAGTTGATTTTTGATTGTAATTGAGAGAGAGAGAACTCTTGAGGGAGAATTACTGGACATCCAAGAGGTGTGGGAAGAGTGAGTTTTCTTCATTGTATTTCCTTCTGGAAGAGTGTTAATACATATTGTATTGTTTCTCGTATCATTTATTCTTTGCTGATTCTGAATTCCAGTTACTTATTACTTCTGGTTTAATTTCATGTTTAGTTGCTTATACAAAGGTAATCAATTTTACTCTTAAGGAGTATTGGATCCTAACAGACTCTTCTTTTATTTCTTCATCTTGGATGATATACACTTTCATCCCTCCTTTTTCTTTCTCCTCTTGTGCCCCTAGTACTTGTGCTTCCTCTTGCACTTCTTGTACCTCTATTTCTACCAAGGTGATCTTGGGAATTACCACTATCCTCTTAGACTTATTAAATTTCTTTTCCCTAGGCTTGGGTGAGGCGATTCCTGGCTTGAATATCACATTCTTCTTGGTTGGCGTAGAGGGGGAAACTTCATCTTTGGAAGTGATCTTCAAATAAAGGCATTCTTGGATTTCCTCTAGGTTTTCTCCCCACTTCTTTTGAGGGGATTTTCTTGGTACCATTGGTGCCTCTGGCACCAACTCTCCTTCACCAACCTGAAGGGGGAGTTCATAATCCTTGCCTATGCTTTCACACTTATTCCTTGGCTTCTTCTCTTATAAGAGCCTATGGATGTGTCCAAAGATGACTTTTATTTGAAGGGGGTAGATGTCAGTGTCATCCAAATCATCCTCCTCAACTTTAGTTACCTTGCCCCCTAGGGGCATGATTTGGTGCCTCAATTTGCATATCTATACATACATGGTCTTCACAAGGATAGCTACATGTTATGGGTTGGGGATTATTCACAGTGCCTTTTTGAAGTACTTGGCTGAAAATGCATAAGGGATTTTTAACCAACTTGAGTGATTCCTGTCTACAAATGCCAATTGAATGATGCATAAGTGATTCATAATGGCAAAGGATGCCATTCCAAATAGGATCTACAGAATTTTATTCAAGATGTTCCATTCTTCTCTGAAAGATTGAATGTATCGAGTGCACCATCTCATTATGCATGATTTGTACTTTGGGGTAAAAGTGTCGGGGTAAGTGAAGTTATGATACTTGAGCATTGGGGAGTCATTGTGCGCTGGGAAGACCCACAAGTTGTCTGCATCACTATCAAGCACATTGATATCCTCCATAATAATTAGGATCAACATGGAACCCCAACATAAATTCTCTTTCACTATGTGGTATTCGATCATGCCCTCTGTGATGAACTTGGTGATGTTGAACTTCATCCCCTGTAGCATGTGATAAAGAATGCATAGGTAGGTCTTTGTCACATTTGTCCACCATCTTCCTGTGCACAGTTTGAAACTTACTAGGTGTGCAACTGCCCTCATCCTTGGGTCACTGACATCCTTGATCAAGAACACAAAGCTTCATTTGTATTAACATAGGAGCTTCCTGACCATTTTGACTTTCACATCATATGCAATCATTTGGTGAATGCATGCACTAGATATTGGGATTCTAGTGATTTGTCTAATGAGGTTTACCGAAATCCTCGTGCACCTTGCTACAAAGTAAAACCTATCCTCTTGGATGTGAAAAAAGAGGAACTCCACAAGTTCTTTTGACTTTGTAAAATTTGACAATTCATAGACTTACGTCACACCAACAGTCATTAGTTTATCTTATATTGAGACATCAAAAAGTATTGTACCTTCATTGGTATTTTACCCTATGTCTACCAACCAGTCTTGCACTACGTCATTCACATTGTTAGAGCTTTTATGGTTTTACTCTTTTAGGCAGCAGTTGTGTATAAATGATGCTTAGGTTTCTCCCATTAATAGCTCTTCAAAAAACTACATGTCCACATAGAACATCTTATCGAGCACCTCTAGATCAATTTAAACAATGCTCACTCCTTATACTAACAACATTGTAGTTTTCATAATGGTGAATTTAGCTACTAATTATGCTTTCTTATCATCTTTTACACTTATTGCAGGCCCAAGCTCATCTATTTTTTACCCATTTTAAATTTGCTAGTGTTGAAACTCGGTTTGTTCATCTTGTTGAAGCCTTCAATCTTTATTGGCAATTCACATAGTCACAAGGTCTGTGACTACATGTTTAGATTTAGATTTTTGTGTGCCTCAAATGGCGGCCTTGACATCACCTAAGTTTTTAGCTACCTAGTTATTTGCTCAAATCATGCTCCTTTCTTTCTGCTGCAAATCTTTCATAAAACACAATTCATTCTTGTACATAAACATCCAATTTTGGCATCTAAGGGTGATTAGGTTCTCATTGTAATAGAGTTTCCTTGGTTCAACTCTCTAATTCATTGGTTGCTCTGATTTTTTGTTCAATATTTCAAATTAACACAACTTTGTAACTAGATGCAGTTAGTCTTACACTACTTTATACCTCTACTTCTCATCTACCACCTTAATTATGATTCATTAATGGCATGGAAGTGCTTAAACTCCTTGGGAATCACTATGCCCTATAAAAACCACAAAAATATTATGTTAAATATGAATTCAATGTGGATCTTTGTGCCTCTACCACCACCACATTAACTCCTAACAACTTCTTGATGAAGTGATGTGTAGTTCAAATGGTCACTTCTTACATCACTTTGGGTGGATGCTAGCTTGTTCTAACGATATTCTCCTCTACTTTGTTCACTTGGTATGATCTTCACCTTCGATATGGTAACCTGAGAGTAGTGCTTCACATGCACACAATCTAGCCTCCTCAGTCACATTTCCTTTTCTAGCTACACTTTTATTTCAAGCACGCTTGCCTATCTTGGTCGATTTCACTATCATGTCATCTTATTGCCTTAGTCTTTCCTATCCTACACAAATCCCTTGTGATGGCCCTCAAGTGCAACATTTTCATCTATTGTCTTGTGCATGATCATGTTGTCTATCTTCACTCTAACTTATGACTCTTTTAGTTCACATTTGCTCTAAGTTTGATGAGTTTCATGTGCCCAAAGACTTAGGTGTTTGGTATAGGTGCTTAGGAAGTAACCTCACTCAACTCACCCAACTGGTATTATGCCTGGAAGCACCAAACTAGCCCTTTTATAGGCTTAAAGATGCCTCACTTTTTGAGTATTGCACATGAATATCTAGTGCACCTTGTGTGCAAATCTGACAAACTTCACGTGCCCATAACTTAACTGTCTACCTTAAATAATTTATAGAGTGTCTGTGCTCAACTAACCTAGCTAGAATTATGAATGAAAGTTCTAAAAATATTCTAACTAATGGCCTTAAGGTGTTGTTTATTCACCCACATCACAAAAACTTCAACCACTACACCAAAAGGGAACATGTTTGGCTTGCACTAAAATTTATACTGGTCACTCAATACAACTAAATAGTGACAAAAAACTAGTGTTTTATGGCATAAGCACCATCGTATTGCCTATACAACTTCAATCAGTTGTTATTGAAATGCCTAAGGAGTATTTCACCTAGATCATGTATAACTTACATGCACCAGTCTCTAAGATGTTGTGGATGATATATGCACCCATACACCTTATTTGTAGCTTACCTAGGTGGCTAATATACTTAGATTCATAGATAAAAATGAAGGCCCCTTATTTTATCATCTTGTGCTTTATATGTTTATCATGTCAAAGCTTCTAATATGCCTTTTTTATCTACTAGCTACACATAGCTTGGGCATGCACCTCATCTAAGCACTCTAAGTCCTCTAGCCTTACATTCAGTGATTATTGGTCACCTAACTGACCAATGTGCATATGTACAAAGATGGCACTAATAATTCCATTGAGAGTATCACCTCAATGCCAAGCACTAGTTGAAATGGTATAGCCTTGTTTAGGTACTTGTAAGTTATGTGATATACCCATAACACTGTCGATACTTGATCACCCCAATCCTTACAACCAACATCATATATTTTTATGAGGCACATCTATAGGATCTTATTGAATACCTCAATTGTGTCATTCATTTAGGGATGGTAAGGTGTTGTCTTATTGTGCACCACCATGTATTATGTTAGTAAGATCCACACAGTTTCATTAATGAAACATTTTTACCTAATGCTAGTCACGCTGAGTGGTCACCCATACCGGCTTATTATGTTCTCCCAAATGAACCTTATATTTATGGTGGCTATGCATTTTTTAGTTGGTGTAAACTCATCCCACTTGGTGAAATAGTCAGTGGCCACTAGAATGTACCTCACATCTGAAATAGTCCCTCAACTAGATACCTAGTTTCCCCTCAAGCACCTAAATGCTAGTAAGCTAAAGTTACCAAAGGCTTGTGCCAATGAATGCACCACCACCGTTACACTAACCAAGGTCCCCCAAGGATAGAGTTTCACCATGGCATAACTAGCCTAACACAAACCTTGGTCTAATCTTCACTGCACTTTGGCTAAGAACATAAGGCTTGTGCTTTATGTAAAGTGATGCCAGTGCAATTGAGTATCAAATGTTGAGCACCATAGGTTTAGTAAAGGCATGTGCCTTATTGTAACAATACTAAATCCAACTTGGGCAACTATATAAGTGCATGAATAGGCCCATAGTCAAAATTCCTAATTTTCTACAACATTTTGGTTCTATTGCTAAGACCTATTAATTTTTGTTGTTGTAATAGTACACCAAGACAATGCTCTAAGTCTCCCTTAAGAACATCAAGCACTAGTTGGAATGAATGGAAGATAGATTTGCACTGACTAACTTGTAGAGGATAAAACCCAAAGAAGTGGGTTCAAAATCACTTGTATGATGCCTTGTATGATATTTTATTTTATGAACTACCAAAGTAATTGTAGCAATGATTGGATGTGTATGCGAAACACAAAAGTCAAATCTATTGAAAATGCCTTGAGTGGATGCAAGAGTGCCTAGACAGGTTTGAAAACATAGATGCCACTTGGACTAGAGATATAAACAAATGGTGGAAAGGGGCACTAAACAACTACATGCTTGAGTTCCTAGTATCAATGTACTCTTACCCTGAAAAAGTAGAATATCACTTCTTGTGTGAGCCTAGAGGCACATTTGTGAAGGAAATTGGTACCAAACTCAAGAAGTTAATGGTGTATTATTGTTTTGAAATAGTGAGGATGGAAGGATAAAGTTTTCCTGTGTATGAGCATCACATTAGGGAGGAAGGGGACATGTAGGTGAGGTGCAATAGGAGGGGACAAGCCGATTAACACCTGAGAGTTTAGGAGATAAGCTTAAAATAGAGGAGGCATGGGTTGATGGAAGATATGGAACCTTAAAAGTGTTAAGGGGATCCATAGTGAGTGGGAAGGGCATGGGACAGGATCTCTTAAATGGAAATAATGCACAAAGGAAGGAACCTTTGAAGCCATGAAACAAGATCCATAGTTGATAGGTGAATGTTTGAGGTCCTTGAAAAAATTAACCATTAGAGATGTGTCAGATGCACCTACCCCCATTGAACCTATGACACAAGATCATGTACTAGATCCCCTATAGGAAGATGGAATATTGATAATTGACCTCATTATACATATAAATTTTGATCTTTTTGCAGATTTAGACCAAATATTTATGATGGAACAAGTTATTCCCTATGAGGAGGTAAGTGAATATACCTGTAGACTTCAATTCACTAGCTAGACTAGATAGAACATGAGCACAAACACCCCAGTCTAGATAATGTCAACTACACAACCTAGGAAACAACCCATAGGAAGTGGCTCTATGCCACTACTTAGTAGTGCAATGCCATCTCCTTCTATAATGACAACAGCAACCATGGGACCAGTGCCTGACCTAGTGGCTAAAGGCCTTGGAGGACCAATGTCAAGACAAGTACTAGGGGATAAGTACCTCAAAGACTAGCTACTCCTCTACCCCATATTTATTACAAAATGGCCATACATCTACTTGAGTATCAATGCATAGATAATGATGTAGAGCATGTGCTCAAATGTGATTTATAATGGTGAACTTAGGGATTGACCCATTCTGAGTGAAAGGCAACCAAAATTTTAATAACCTTGCTTGATCATGCCCATACTTGGTATAGAAATTTTGTTCTTAACTAGGCAATGGTTGATTATGACACCTTAAAGGAATCTTTCTTGAATGAGTTTGATATACATGAGTTAGAGAAGTAGAGCATCACCATGCTTAAGGAAATCAATCAGGGATTATTAAAGAGTGTATACTTATTCAATGATAGAATCAAGACTCTAATTTCCAAGCTCCCTTACAATATTCACCTTTCCTAGCATCCATAATGGTTTTTTAGAGGGTTACTAGTGTCATTCAGAAGGGAGCTATCCATGAAAACATTCATAGACCCTTGAGAAGCGCTTGAATCCATGCTTAGAGTTGAGGTGGTGGAGAGCACCGATACATGAATTAACCCTTTCATAGATGCATAGAGAAGTGGAAGGAAGCACCAAAATATTCAGTCTTACAATGTTATTATTATTATCTTCAAGACAAAGAAGAATGCAACATCTGTACATGGTAGTCTAAAACATAAACTATAAAATCTTTGGATAAATTCCATCAAATTTTATTTTTCTCTGAAAGATTCCCTTTAAAACATTGGTAATCTTCAACTGGATGAAATAGTTTGCTAAGGCCTACTCAAATATTTTCTATTTGATGTGAAGTGTCAGGTAGAGAAAATTTGCACAAATCTCAATGAAATCTATGATGTAGATGATGAAGCCAAAGGGAAATTCCCATACAAGAATTTGCGTCTGAATATACAAGCATACCAAGCCCACTTGTGTTCCACTTTCATCTCTAAAAATCTACACTTATTTGTACATATAAAAAAATTTAAGTAATAAAATACTATTTTGTTAGCTTTGTGAAATATAGAATAAAATATATAGTCTAAAACTACTCTTGTCTTATGCCCAACTTATTAAAGGGCCAAATTTTACCATATGGAATTTGAAGATACACATAATTATTCAATTTAAATAGTTATGATGCATCATCACTATTATATTGACCCATCCTATCAGAGTTGATGAGTATGACAAGTCCAATGTTAAAGCCCTTGTGTTGATCATACATAGTGTCATCAATGAGGTTCAACCTCATATTTAGGATGCATCAACATTAAAGGAGGCTTGGGACATTTTATCCACTATTAATGAGGCAAATAACCAAACCAAGATCCACCATCTCTAGTCTGAGCTTCATACTCTCAGTATAAAAGATGGAAAAAATGTTGAGGAGTTCTTACACTAGGTAGCAGAACTTTGACTAGACCTAATTTTGCTTGGAGAAATTATCAGGAACACATTGTTGGTTCCAATAACATTAAGGTTTCTAACCTCTCAATGTTGGACATTCATCATGAAACTAAACAATAAAAAGCAAGCAGTGTGTTTTGAAGAACTAGTGAATTTGCTTCAACAAGTCATCGATTTCGTGTAAGTTGAGTTCAAGGATAAAGCCCTAATTTCTAAATAACAATGCTCAAAGTTCCCAAAAGGAACACCAAAGCAATCACAATAAAAACAACAAAAATTTGAGAAGGTGAAATGATGGTGTCATATTTGCAGCACCAATACACATGACACTAATTGATGTTGGTATAATTTCCTAACACAATGCACATCCAGTCAAGATGGCACATCCATTAGTGAGTATTCACATAAATAAAAAATATGTTCTTGAAGATGTAAGTAGTATGTATAGTGGCATAATAGCAAGTGAGATAAGATGATGCATCTAAAGAGGAGATACTAGTAAAATCAGATTGTGGTGCATATAAGAACATAGTTTTTGTCTCCCAAGCCTCATCACCAATGAGAAATGTTGGGTTGATTGCTCAGGCACTAGCAAACATATGATAGTATGTAAAGACATCTTTGATTCACTAATGAATCAACCCACTGTAGTTCAGGTTTGGATTATAGACAATAAAGAATATGTTACATAAGAAATTAGAACTATTACCATTCCTCTTGGGATAAGAATTTATACTCTCATAAAGGTGTTATATGTCCCCAACTTGTCAATAAATCACTTATCTATAAGTTATCTATTAAATCATTAGGTTAAGGTAGAGTTCCTAATCAATAATGACACCAAATCAAGTCTCTTCTCATGGGAAGGTAAGGTCATTTATAGATATTTTTTAAAGGATCATTTATTTTCCCTATATGTAGTTTCATTTGATATAGTTTCTCTCTACCTTTATGATATAATCTATGTCTCTCTATCATTTTTGATATGGGTACCTTTCCATTTGCACCTTATACCATTTCATATCTAAGGCTATGGTGCATGGACTTCCTCAATTATTCCATTCTTTATTTGTATGCCCTGGATGCCTTGCATAAAAAAATAGGGTTCCTTTTGTAGCCACGTTCCTCACATGCCAAAGATTGTCTCGATGTGGTGCATATTGATTTGTGCAGACCCCTACATGATTATTTTCAAGGATTTAATTACTTCTACTTATTCATTGATGATTTTTCTCAAAATACATGGGTATTATTTCTGAAGAGGAAGAGTGAAGACTTTGTTCATTTTAAGGTCTTCTACCATCTTGTTGTGACCTAGTTAGGGAGGCTTCTTTAATGACTCCACTCAGATCGAGGGGCGAATTCACATAAAATGAGTTCTTGGCATTATTGAAGCAACATGACATAAAACAACACTTGAATGCTCCATATACACTCTAGTAGAATGGAATTATAGAGAAAAGTAATCATTCAATCATGGAGATGGATGGTTTCATGCTTTCCACTATGAAGTTAGAGGTTCAATTCTGGTTAGAAGTAGTTCAGACAGCCATATATCTTCACAATAGGGAACCTAAAAATATATTGCAAGATAAGACACCAAAAGAGGTTTGAAGTGGTCATAAATATTTGATCTCCTAGCTAAGCATATTTGGTTGTACATGATATATGCATGTCCCAGCTAAAAAGATGAAGAAGATAGAAATAAATATGCTTCAATGCCTTTGATTGGGGTATAGTACTACCTTAAAATTATATCTCATAAATCCTGAGACATAGAAGATTTATGAAATTCAAGACCTGGTTTATGAAAAGTCATCATTCGACTCATTGCCACAGAAGGAGTCAGAACATACCACATCTCATAGATATTTCCCATAATTAGATGATGAGCATGAAGAATCTTGGCATAGAGAAGGTGAGATGCAAGGATAATTATTCATTGAGCTTGGAAATCTTGAGGATAATTCATCATCAAATCAATAGAAGCATCGACATTCATAATGGACAGAAATCACCGTCAAGGACTCACACCTGAAATCCATTCTAGATACTTCATTAGTAATTTAGATGATAATATAGGTGAGAAATGAAGTTAATCTCACACTGATGAGTTCATTAGTTGACAACACTAAAGCATAGATAGTTTGAGAGGCTTTATGTCAACCTCAATGGAAGAAAGCCATGGATGTTGAATAAGAAGCCCTTATCCAAAATGGAATGTGGGAACTTGTTGATCTACCTATAGGTAAGAAATAAATTGGTTCTAAGTGGTTCTTCAAGAAAAAATACAAGGAAAATTGATCCATAGACAAATACACAGCATTACTTATTGCAAAGGTGTATGCTTAGCAATAAAGAATTGATTATGAGGATACTTTTGCACCCAATTCTAAGATCAAGACCATCAAAGTTATTTGTGCACTCACAGCATAAAAGGTATGGAAGCTTTAATAGATGGACATTAAAAGTGCATTAATGAATGGTGATCTTAAATAAGAAGTGTACATGACCTAGCTAGAAGGCTTCATTGACAAACAACATCCACAAAAGGTATGGCATCTAATTAAGTCACTTTATAGATTTAAGAAAGCACTAAGGGCATGGTACATTAAAATAGATGATCATATATTGCAACATGGATTCATCTGTAGCTCCTCATATTTTAATTTGTATATCAAGAAGGTAAGCATAGTGATTGTCATTCTTGTTTTGTGTGTGGATGATCTTGTCATGACATGAATTTCAGATGATCTTTTTGAAGAAGTAAAGAATGACTTGAATAAATCCTTTGACATGACATACTTGGGGCTACTTCATTGTTATCTTGGCTTAGAGGTATGACATAATAAGAATCACATTTTGGTCTTGCAGATGAAATATGCCAAGATGTTACTAGAGAAATATAAGACGATAAGTGTAAACCATTATCAACTCCAATGGAAAAAGGTTTGCAATTCTCTTGATTTTAGGATTCACATAAATTAGATGAAACTCACTACAGGCAACCTATTGGGAGTTTCATTTACTTGAAATATACTAAAGTAGATA
This sequence comes from Torreya grandis, assembly GCA_037957365.1. NCBI lineage: Eukaryota > Viridiplantae > Streptophyta > Pinopsida > Cupressales > Taxaceae > Torreya > Torreya grandis. The sequence continues at coordinate 3,357,869 of JARHVA010000563.1, read as the reverse complement.
TATGCTTTGTTGTTCGTTATCTTTCAAGATTCATGCAGGAGCCAAAGAAGTGTTATTGGATTATAACAAAGCACATTTTGAGATATGTTTGAGGTAAAATTGAATACAATAAGAACTCACATTTCTTATTTTGGGGTTACATAGAATCAAACTATTTTAGATCTGTTGATGACATGAAATCAACTTCTAGATATATCTTTCATCTTAGATTTTGACTGATTTCATGGATTAGTAAGAAGCAATTTTTAGTCAATCTCTCATCCACAAAGGTAGAATATCATGTCACACGAGGAGTTGTGTGTGAATTAATTTGGTTACATCACATTTTTCTGACATATGCATTCCTGAAGATCTACCACCAATCATTTTTTTCCATAATCAAGGTGTGTTGAAGCTTTTCAAGAATCTAATGTTTCATGAAAGAACCAAACACATTGAGGTACAATTCTATTATATTCAAGAACAAGTCTTGAACCACCACATTTAGATCTAGTACTGCCCAACAGATTCACAAGTAGTAGATATACTCACCAATCCTCTTGGTAAGGTGAAATTTTATATTTTTCAGGGGTACATTTGTAAAAACAATGTAACAAAAAAGGGAGGTTAAAGTAATTTTTAACTATTATATTGTCATTTTAACTATTAGTTATTAGTTAAGAATTACGACTGGATAGCAGTTAGCTAATTACATTTTTGATAACTATTTTGTGATGTACATATTCACCTATTGTATCAATGAATAAACATCAAATCATTTTGTGCTCTTCACAAAATCCCTTTCTTAGGAATTGAAAAATACTTAAAACAAAAAATTTAATTACAAGACTAGATGGAATTACATAAATTCCCTTCATTTAGCTATGAAATACTAGTAGTAATTCACAATCAATTTATCCAGTAATATTCTATGATTTCATCATATTTTAGTATTGTCATGTCTAAGTTTCTAGCAGTGATAAATTTTCAAATATTTTGATTAGTGTTTCACATTCATAGATGCATTTTGGATTTGGAAAAATGCAACCTAGTTGTTAGAGGGTTCAAGATTATTCTCCTTGTAGTTGCTTCAAACACTACATTACATACATTTTACAACTCAAAATTTATCTATATGGTCAAAAAATTGTAAAGCACTGAATCTTATTCCACTGAATAAAAAATATAAATTCTTTTTGATCAACTTTGTTTTTTAAAACATATTTGCAACATGATGAGTTTGAGTGTAAGTACAATCTTAAACAAAATCATACAATAAACTTTTATAACACAACAATTTTAGAGTTTGTTGTTAACCACATGATTGCATTTACTTTCACTAAAAATACTTAAAGAATATACTATTATATTTGAATTTTATAAGTTAGGGTCTAATGGTATTTATCATAGCATTAAATTTAAATACTATTTAATTAATATTTGTTACAATTTAAAACAATAAATAAATTTAATAATATTTAATAGTTTATTTGTTTACTTTTAAATTTATTTGTATTTTATTTAAATAAGTTGAAGTTATACAAAGATTAAGCAATTTATTAATATTTTATATAAATTTGTAAATTAGAATCTTTAATATTTCTTTCAATATTAATATGACACGTTTATATATATATATATATATATATATATATATATATATATATATATAAAGTGCCGTAGGTTCTATAAAGTCAAAGTGTTCAAAATGAATCAAACACCCCAATTTAGAAAGTAGTTCGCTAGGTTGCAAATTAATATCCAAACTGTTTTAAGTTTTTAATAGTTCAATGAAATTTTATGTAAATCGTTTCATTTGGAAGTATTTAGAAGATTGTATGGAACAACAAAAATGATTCGCAGGAAATTTGGATGGACGCGTTGAAAACAAAGGTCCATGTGTATAAAAAAACATATTCCACGATGAATCCTAATTCGTGACGTTTCAAACGAAAATAGTATGATAGCACAGATCATTTCCGAGTCATGAAATACATTATCAATCAATCCGCACATTTTGATAGTTAATAGAAAAAATTAATTTGTACAAATCAATCGTTTCCTTATAGAACTAAATCAATGACATTACAGGAAAAACGTCCCGCCGACTCGAATGAGACGTCTTGGACTAAACTGCTAAACTAATCTAACACGTGATTCATCAGTCAAAGAGACGTGCTTGAAAGAACTGGGAAAATACGCTGAAGACAAAGGATATATATACGACCTCGGCCTAAAGACATTAGCAGGTGCTCTTCTAATTTCCCAATTCTTTAAGTGTGTTGTGTTTCACACTTTATTGTCATTCTCTCCCTCTTTCGACCGAATTAAAAATGGTCATTCCCGTGGTAGACATGAAAACTATTGATGGACCCGACAGGGAGGCCATCATGGCTAAAATAGCAAAGGGATGTGAGTCTCCTGGATTCTTTCAGGTAAGGCTTAAACACATCTTTTATTTATATTATATCCATATGCTTCCGTTTTCTATAGCATACTAACAGTAAATGTTTTTTTTAATATATAATTTCAGCTTGTAAACCATGGCATAGACCATGGTCTTATGGACCGTGTGAAGAAGGTTTGCTCACAGCAATATAAAATTAACAGAGAGCAAAAATTCAAGGATTCTTTACCCGTGAGGTCTCTGAACAACGCCATTGCGGCAGAAGCCAAGGGCAACAACGTTGACAAGATTGAGAGTTTGGACTGGGAAGATGTTTTTCAAGTACACGAAATGCGCGACACAAATTCCTGGCCTTCCGAGCCCAAAGATTTCAAGTACGTTCAATCAATTGTCATGTCCAGCTGCACTTATTTACAAATAAGTTAATGGTAACATATTAATCTACTTAAATTAACACATATAGCAAAATCTAACGTAAGCGTAATATTTACAATTATTGCAGGGAAACAATAGAGGAGTTCCGCAGCCAGATATTCACACTCACAGAAAAATTGTTGGAGATAATAAGCCTCAATTTGGGGCTGGAGAAAGGGTATTTAAAAAAGGCATTTGCAGGTGAAGATAAGCCATTCTTTGGCACAAGGGTGAGCCATTATCCTCCCTGCCCTAGACCTGATCTGATCAGTGGCATCCGAGCACACACGGATGCAGGCGGCCTCATTCTTTTATACCAAGATGACGAGGTGCCCGGGCTTCAGGTGCTCGAGAACAGCAATTGGATTGACGTACAGCCTCTGCGCTATTCAATAGTTGTCAACACCGGAGATCAGTTGGAAGCAGTGAGCAACGGGAAATACAAAAGCGCATGGCATCGAATTTTGCCCACCAAGAATGGGAATCGCTTATCGGTGGCGTCGTTTTATAACCCCTCGTATAATGCAGTGGTGAGCCCTGCACCTGACCTCACTACTGATGAATCGTCTGCTTATCCGCGGTATTTGTTCGGTGACTACATGCGGCTTTATATTGAGCAGAAATATGAAGAAAAACAGCCACGGTTCGAAGCCATGAGAGTGGCGAATGAGCAACTGTCCTGCTAGGTAAGTGGGGCCAAAATTTTATCAGGGTTCCTATAGATAGGTGTTAGGGTAGTTGAGGCCCAGCACCCTATCATTGTATGCTCATTATTTTTTGTCTGCTCCATATGTACATGAGTACCGCTGGATTTTGCATGCATGGTGTGCAGACACTTTTTAAATAAATATGACCGAAAATATAATTTAAACGTATCGATTCTAGTGTGAAACTGTATAAAAAGTAAGGACAAAACATTCTACGGTCAAGTGCGCAACTGCTCAATATACTTATTTTTTTGTTAAGTCAAAAGCTGTTTTTTTTTAATAAAAAAAAGTCCAAAGCTATTTTTTAGTTCAAATGTAACGTGTGCGTGTGACTAATTTTAGAAAACTTAGTTTTAGATTTTGGTAATGGTATAGCAATTTGATACTCCAACAACAAAACATCTAGAGTCCATCTTTGTTTTTATTTAAACTTTCTATGTATGTAAGTAATTATAATTTTCGGGATAAAATATTATTATATTATTTTAAAAATTGTTTATAGATTTATTTATTTTAAATTGGGGTAAAAAGTATCATGCTTTTATAATTATGTAGATAAGATTATATGATTTAAGAAAATAAAAATAACTATCAAAATTATAAGTAATTTGAGGAGAAATATACTAATAAAATTTTGTAAAGGAAGTAATTTTAAGAATCTAAAATTATAATAAAAAAAGAAAATAACATATATGTATATGAAATATAATATTATTATTTGAGAAAACTTTTTTGGAAAAACCTTGACACAAAAAAGAATATGTATTATTGTAGTAGTTCAATCGTTTATTATATAATAACATACTTCTAAGTTATGTTTTATCGCAATACGTGTGCATGTATTTTTAGATGCATAAATATGAAATTATTTGTATGGTACTAAAATACAATGGGTACAAAAAATATGTGCTAAGAAATTATCCATACAATACCATGGATATAAAACCATGTTTCTTAAAACAAGCACTAAAAACACCATAACTACCTCGTAAGATCCTAAATAAATTCCAACATTTCACATGTATAATCTACAACACACTCGCTATAACTAAATCATCTAGACTGTAAATCATGAAAAGTATACAAAATAATCTTTATCACTAAATTTTAAATCATCACTATATTGTAAAATTAATACGAAATGAAGTAACAAAAATAAAGAAGCCAACAATAGGTGGAACCTGGTCATATGGTTTGAATCCCCATATAACATGAGAAATGTAATCAAACTCATGTATATGGGATCCAAACCAATGTTTACATCCATTTCTTCTTTATTAATCTTTGTTTGTATTGTTTTAGTCATTACTAATCTTTGTATCTCCAAGGGAATTGGGTTATTAACCAACTAAAGGATCCCAAATGAGGCGAAACAATTGATGCCATATGCAAAAACTTGTCATGGCCAACTGGCAGAGCCAAATCTCAATCCTGAGTGGATGAAAGCGAATGCTTACAATATAAAGGCAACCATCATGAGAAAGATCTAAAGATTGGCAACATCAATTCACTTCACCACCCCCTTGTGCCTTCTTCCCCATGTAGAGTATAATCACTTGGTAATGGATTTAAAATAATACATGCCGTATGTGTTCAACATTATCCCAATGATTTAATAAGGTCTAAACATGTGGCACTTCTAAAGAAACTTTGCTAAAGATCAAACTTAAATATGTATAAGTACATTTTTTTATCACTATATTTTTATTGTAAGTATAAAACTTATTATTATATATGAAATTACATAAAAATACATGAGTTCCTTTCGTTCCAAATGAAAATGGTTAATTTTGACTTGGAAAGTCACAAATCAAAATCTTTCTTTCTCAATATTCCCATGTCAATTCTCCTTAAAGATAATTTGTCATGTCAACTGCTTTCAAAATAAGGGTCTTAAAATTGCATGATTCCAAATCTAAACTTGTTTAGATGAAGAATTTATTAGTGATACAGGTGAGACCCCAATGATTGAACATGATAGATCAAAATAAATGACCAGAATTGAGCTTGAAAATAATATTAATATTCCAAAAATATTGAAAGCTCATATTCAAAGCATAATCAAAAGACTAGGGAGACCATCTCTCTTAGTTTTTGAAATATAAGTAGTTGAGGATTAATATACTCATATCCATTATTGGGAGTGTAAGATGGAAAAGGAAATCCAACATACCATTTTATTTACTTCCACACCAAATTTAGAGTGAGATCACAATGGTTTATGAAAACTATATGTAGGGATGACATCTTTAACCTTATAGAAGGAATACTGATCATAACATAACATATTATACTAAGATTTGTACTCTAGCCAAAATGGAAAAGAGTGTGTAGATATGGAATAATGCCTTGAATGATGTGAATAAATAATTTTAAATGTTGATGGCATACACTCAAGTCCCTTCAATATGCCAAATTCATTATGTGTAATAAATGATTACCCCTTGAAATTCTGGTTCATGGATAGACCATTATTAAATTTATTATGATTCTATAAAATCCATAGTTTAATGAATTCCTAGGCTTTCAAAATACTCTTGGAAATAAAAGTTGAAAAAATATTTAATAAGGATTGGATGATTAAAAGAATTTTGAGACCAAGGACTTTACATGTAGTTCTTTCATAAATAGAAACAAAATTTGTGCAATTCTTTTTTAATAAGCATCAAACAGATTGAACCTTCGATCACTTTAAGTAATGAAGAATACACCTAGTGAACATGGAGAAATCAAACCCATTTTTTGAAGTGTCCCATAAAAAATCCTTGAGAATTTTGTTATGTTTGGGATAATAAGCTTTATTAGGCACCCAAAAAGAATAATTATATACATGAGTCATGCAATGATATTTTTAGGAAACAAAAATGGGTAAGGAAAAGTGTTTAAATAATATAATAGGAAATATTATTTTCTACCATCTTAAAGATATATTTAAAAATTAAGGAATGATTAGCTTGAAATGCCGATATGATACGCCAATAACAAGAAAAATGTCATAGTGATGAATCCTTTTCTAAGAAAATGTCTGAATCTGAGGGGAAGATAAAATATTTTGGCTATAACATTATGTCTTTCTTTACTAAATACTGGACCTGATGTTAGAATTGAAGTATTGATAAATTGCATTTATTTTCTAATATTATCCACATCTTCAATTTAAGTGGAATGATTTATCATTGAAATGGTAATTAATATCTTGAAGGGAGTTCTTTGTAAGGAGGGAAACTACTATTAACAATACCCTTGAGAGACAAAATTCATTGTAAGTAACCTGAGCTTTCTTTTAAGTAAGCACATAAAATGTAGGGATAGGATGATTATAAAATTTAAGGATCATACAAAAAAGATTGGTCTATTTTGAATATCTCCTAATTATGCTCATTCGATTAAATTGGACTGGAGAAAGCTTTAAACTAAGAATAATTTTTCATATATTAGAAATAAATTTGACTAGTATTTTCAATAATTTGGATAGTTACATGAAAATAATTAGAATATAAACATTCAAATAATATAAATTTAATATTAGTAAAGTTTAAAAAATAAATCAAAAATTTAACATACTAAATTAGATTTATTACAGATAAAATGTATATATTCAATTAAATTATAACGAGTTAAAATTTTCATCAACAAAGATTCATATATTTATAATAATTATTAATAATATACATTAATGAATAGTTCAAGTTTAAAACATAGATTAATATATCTATAATAACTCTTAATAACATGCACTTATAAATAGTTCAAGTTTAATAAGTGACTAATATATTTATAATAATTCTTAGAAATATGTACTTATGAATAGTTCAAATTCAACACATGAAATGTTATGGAGTAGTTAGTAAATAGATAAATCTATTAGTTAGTAAATTAATGAATGAATGAATTAATCAATCAATCAAGTTCTCAATTAATCAATCAGTTTATTAATAAATTGAATAATAATTAATTAATTGATTTTTTAATTAAAATTTTAATTGATTAATAAATCAATTAATCAATTATATAACCAATTAATTAAATTTATGAATTTTTATATTTATTAATTAATGTCTATTAAGTTTTGGTGGTGTAGTGAACAAGTTTCTTCAAAAGTAGGAGATTTAGGTTCAAGTCCATGCTGTGATACATGACTCACCATCTGATGGACATCCAAATCAAATGGGTGGCATGATAATTCTAGTTAAACCTAGATGTACCATAGATTTCTTAATCCTCCATCATAAATATAGAACCTAAACCAGGTCTAGGGTTGGTGATGTCCTCATCAACCCTCACTAAAAATAGTATTTAATAAATCAATATATTAATCAACCAATCAATTAACTTATTTATTATCAGCCGATCAATAAATTTATTTGTAAATTATTTTAGAATTTATGCCAAGTCATTATGACAAGATGTTACCATTCTCCTTCACCAAGTAGTCATTGGTTCAAATCCCCTGATTTAGACACTTTGCAATGAGTAGGGAATTTATATAGTCTTGGGTTTATAGTAGCAAATGATTATATTTGACACTATTTTCTCATGGGTGAGACTCTAGCTACTTACCAACATGTTCTTTGATGCTATATAATGAGTTTTTTGTTATGTGTATTTTTTATATGCTCTTTTTTTAGTTGTTACATATTTATACCACTATATATTGATGTGATCTTCTCTTTGTGTGGTCACTATTGACACTCTGCTAGACTATATCATCCCCTAAGACATTTTCTAGCTCAGTGTGATTTTTATTATGGACTGTGACTCTTTCCACCTCTTTTTTGTATGACTAAAATTGTATCATATTATTTCATTAATATAAGTGTATTTTTAATCAAAAAATGAATATAAACATAATGTAATTATTAATTATGTGACTTATTTTTATATAATGATTAGTTAAGTATGCAATTTATAAATTATTTTTTATTTAATTAATAATTTAAAAAATATATATATTTTTAATTATTTATATAAATATTAATTAATTAATAAATATATATTAAATAAAATTATCTAAAAATCTCAATAGATATTAATCTAAATTCATCACTTTCTATGTATATTTTTCATTAACTTATGCTACACTAATATGGTAGATTTGGAAAAAAAAAAAATTGTAGTTAAAAAAGCCTTCAAACATTACCATATATCTAATATTTCACAATTTTCCTTTAAATATTATAATAAAATTATATATTTAATTATTTATATAAAGATTAATCAACTAAAAAAGACATCTTAAATAAATTTATCTAAAAATATTAATAAATATATTTAATTTAATTTTTTTAATGTATATTTTTATTGATTTATGATAGATAATTTCAATCTAATTACACTAATATATTAGAATTGAAAAAATAATTATAATAAAAAATGGCTTCAAACAACACCATACACTTAATATATCACAATTTTAGAAAGAAAAAATAATAATCCATTAATTTTATACTCTCATGAACATTAAATCCTACCACCCCCTTCTCTCCCTTGTCCACCTTCCCCACCCAACTTTAATATAATTATGAAAGATTTGGAAATTTGAAAAACTTATAACTAAAATAGGATACGAAAATTAAATCCATATTTTTAAATCTATTATAAAATATATATGTTAATTCAAAATAATTGAATATATTTTAATTCACTTTCTATAACTATTTAAAATCAATCTTTATATTCAAATAATATATATCAACATAAAAATTAAGTATTTACAAGTGTTGATAATATATCTTGTAGATTTCTAATATATAATATTCAATTAAATAAAAATACACAACAAACCAAATAATAAACTAATTCAAAGTTAAAGAAAAAATAATTATATGTAAATTGTAATTTAGAATTTTATTATTTTAGTATCATATTTTACAACATGCCGATGACTACTAGTTGCTGACTAATGCAAGCTATTGTAATACACTTAATTAAATGAAAATTTATGTTGATAGAATATTCATCACTTCTATAACGAATTTATATGGGAAGCATTTCACAACTCGTGGCAGGAAGTGTATTCACAATAATGTTTTGTATGTTTTTGATTTTTCAACAATTCCGGAGGCAATTAGAATGTAATACTAAAACATATCAGTTATTTATCTCATACATTTTAATCCCTCACGAAGTATGTATCTTTAATATCTCTATATAAGATCTCAAAGTTAGCTTAAATTAGAATTTTGAGGACGCTTCCATTACCATGTGAATTGAATCACTTTGCACTCATGATGTGTTTGGTGGACTAGGAATGCGTGAGGTAAATCCTTTGCACCTTAAACATGCACTTTATAATTATTGTTGAATAAAATCGAGTACTTTGAAAGATTTTCCTAGAAAGTGACTTTCAAACTCAGTGTGCACCATCATCATTATCCCTATATTTGAATGAAATATGAGCTGAAATAAAATCATGAAAACATGTTTTATGTTAAAGGAAATAACTATGCACAATACACTTATAAAATTAAGTATCGGTGATGATCCATGCAAATATTTGATTATTTTTTGAATACACGTCTTGAGGACAAAAGTATGATTGCATATATAGATTTATATTTTAAATTGTAAGATCAAAGTTTTGGTTAAGCTGAATAATATATATCAATGGGAATGCATGGTTAAGCGTATTTAATTTATTTGCCAAGAATATGTGAAAGGTATGGAGTTTAATAATTCAAAATTTAACCAGAATTTGTCTCAATAAAACACAATTTAATATTAATGTGCATGGCTTCTTTTTTAATATGAATAGTAAAAAACGTCGCATCAAATGTTTTCATTTAGATATTAACTTCTTTTTTTTAATATGAATAGTAAAAAACATTGCATCAAATGTTTTCATTAATATATTAAAATTTATATTAAAGAAGAGATGTTGAATTTGTAATTTGTTTTCAATATTAATATTTCATTTTGATTTAAATAGTATAAAAATATTAATATATAATTTAATTAATTGTAATGTTTGGTTTTTATTTTAAAATATTTATTATTATACTCATTTATTTAGTAATAAAATTTAAATAAAATGATATAATGAATTTATGAAGATAAATTTGAATGATTATTTGTGTGGTTATGTAACTTCAATATTTTATTCTTTTATTTCACAAACAAGAGATGATGAATTTGTAATTTATTTTCAATTTTAATATTTCATTTTGATTTAAATAGTATAAAAATATTAATATATAATTTAATTAATTGTAATGTTTGGTTTTTATTTTAAAATATTTATTATTATACTCATTTACTTAGTAATAAAATTTAAATAAGATGATATAATGAATTTATGAAGATAAATTTGAATGATTATTTGTATGGTTATGTAACTTCAATATTTTATTCTTTTATTTCACAAACAAGAGATGATGAATTTGTAATTTATTTTCAATTTTAATATTTCATTTTGATTTAAATAGTATAAAAATATTAATATATAATATAATTAATTGTAATGTTTGGTTTTTATTTTAAAATAATTACTATTATACTCTATTCACTTAGTAAGAAAATTTAAATAGAATGATATAATGAATTTATGAATATAAATTTGAATGATTATTTGTGGTAATGTATATGATTATGAAGATAATTTTGAATTATTATTCATGATAAATTACATGACCCTTAAATTTTGTGCATAGAAACATCTCTTTCCTGTCTTCTCTCATAATTGTCTATTTGAAAAAAAAATCCATGATGTTCATCAAATCTATCAACTCCTATGGTTTTAAACAACCACCATAATCTGGAATGTCAACCTTGATTCCTTCGTTCCTTCCTTCCAAAACTTTAATCATCCTCTTTTCCATTGACAAAATTTGTTTTTGTTGATCCTCTTGTGGAAATATATGTCATATCTTACATCATCTCCTGCTCTCCTTTATCTTTGATTCACAACAATCTCAATTAATTGTTCTCCTTACCTCTACAAATCTTGCATAGTCTAGTTCATCTGAGTGATTCTTTCTCATCACCTCACTATCTCTTACACCTTCAAGGTTTGAAGTTGCTCCAATACTAAATAATGAACCTGAATACTATCAATAAAAAAATTACCAATATTCAAAGATTATAAAATAATAACCTATTTTGATTTGTATTAACTGATTCAAATAATTACAATCCATGCATAAATAAGCCTCAACATAGAATTGGAGTTGACATGTAAAATTTAGAACTCTAAACATAAATATAACTCTACTTGCTAATTTTAACAACTGTTATTTTTAGTAGGTTTCACATGGAAGTTCACATAGATCTAAAAATATCAAAAAATAAACTAAACACTAAAATTAACCTATCAAACGAATTATAATTGAAGTTCAAGTCTAGTTAAAAAAACATATAATTTATAAATTTAGAAAAATCCTAAAAATAATATTATAATGTAATTTTGGACACTCAGATAGTCATGTATGGCCTTCAACAAATATTAAAAATCACATAAAAGGAATGGTGGGTTATGGATAAATTGAACTTTTGAGACATTTGTTTTTGCATGAAGATGGGCTCAAATGGAGCTACAGATCAAAAGATATGGCCTATAAATGTCTAGCTTCTTTTTCTGAACTAGAGACCAAGGAATTATAATAATTTCTTGGTAGATAATTTATCATGTTTCATGTATAATTAATTTATAATTAAAAGGCTTATGTTGATCTCTAGACAGGGAGCTTGATGATTTTTTTGGGGGATATTATTAATCAGTTCCTTTTTCATGTTAAGGAACCTTCTAAATTTTTAGGGAGCAATGCCACCTAAAGAAATATCTACCAATAACAAGGAAGACTCGAACACGAGACCTATTAAATAAAACATGATGACTTCTTAGTCGTTAAGGAGATCCATTGGTTTCTTATAAAAGAATTTGTCACTTTACAATAATGACATGATAAGAATGTGTCTTTCATAGTCTATAAAATCACACCTCAGATATTTTCATGTATTCCATGATTACAAGTTTTTTATTAATGCATATCCTCATTATTTCTTGTGTAAATAATTCCAGAAGTTATCAAACATTTCCTAATGTAACGTCAATATTTATCTAGTAGGTGACATAAGAGAAGATGTCTAGAAAATAGTCTTAATAAAATTAATGTATAAATAAAAATTATAGCGATTTGTTTGTACTTTTAAATAGATAATTTTATACTCTATTTACATAGCCAAGAAATTCAAATAGTCTAGTACAAAGAATTATGAAAATTAATTTGAATGATCATTGGTAGTTTTGAATAGTCAAACTCTCCTACTTGGTCCACTTAACTAGTGATGCAGTAGTGTTGATTGAGGATGTTATGCCAAATGTGAAACTATATAGATTTTAATGCACCCCTGAGAACTTGGTGGAGATATCTACCTTTATAACATCTAGATTTATGCCCCAAATAATGACAACCAAGGAAAATAAATAGCTCACAGTTCATGTCATCCCTTTTCATCTCATTAGGAGGGAACTATATAAATTGGGTCAAGATGAATTTAAGCACTAATGTTTATTAGATCATAAAATGGACTCCATCCTACATGAGGTCCATGAGGGGATAGTAGGAGGCCATTACATAGGAGACACAATGATGTGCAAGGTGTTGCATTTAGGCTTATGATAGCCAAATCTGTTTCAAGATGCAAAGGATTGAGCCAAGTCCTAAGACATATGTCAGCACATAGGGAAGCCCAAATAATGGGATGAGATGCCTCTTATCCCATTCTTTCCTGATTTCTATTCGATAAATGGGCCATTGACTTCATTGGGCCAATTATTCTTGCAACATGGTACATAGGGATGAAGTATATTCTAGTGGCCACATACTATTTCACCAATTGGGTTGAGCTATGCCAACCCAAAAATGCATAACTACAATAATCATAAGGTTTATTTGGGATAACATAATAAGCTGGTATGGGTATCCACTCAACTTGACTAGTGACAAGGGTACACATTTCACTAATGAAACTATGTAGATCTTTCAAATAGAATACATGATGGCAAACTATAAGATAATGCCTTACCATCCCCAAGTGAATGGCATAGCTTAGGCATTCAAAAATATCTTGGGGACATCCACATAAAAATATGCGATGTTGGTTACAAATATTGGGATGATTGAGTGTCGATAGTGTTATGGGCATATCACATAACCTACAAGTCCTTGAACAAGGTTACACTATTGTAACTAGTGTTTAGTGCTAAGGTAATCCTCCCAATGGATTTCTTGGTGATATATTTGTGCATCACACACATTAGTTGGTTAGATGACCAAGAATCACTAAATGCAAGGCTAAAGGACATAAAACACGTAGATGAGCTGTGCACACAAGCTAAGTGGATCTAGTAGATATAAAAGGCATGCAAGAAGCTCTAGCAAGATAAACATATAAATTACAATGTGATAACAGAGGGGTCCTTCATTTTTCTCTATGAATCCAAGTATATTAGGAACCTAGGCAAGCTCTACATAAGGTGGATTGGCCCATATATCAATCATAACATCTTAGATACTAGTGCATGCAAGTTATGCACATTGTCAAGTGCAATACTCCCTTGGCATTTCAACAAAAAATGATTGAAGTTATATTCTTGTCATGAGTTGGTTGTATTGAGTGAAAGGAATAAAGTATGGTGCAAGCTAAATAAGTTCCCTTTTGGTGTGGTGGTTGAAATTTTGGTGAGGTAATTGAATAAATAATGCTTTGAAGCCAATAGTTAGCATGTTTCTTTCACTTTCATGCATATTTCCAATTAGGTGAGTCAAACACGGATGCTCTCCAAGCGCTTGAAGCCAGACACCTAAGTTATGGGCACGTGAAGTATGTTAGAGTTTCAATAAGGCACACCAGATCTTTGTTCATAAGATTCAAAAAGTGAGGCATATTTAAGCTAATAAAAAGGCTAGTTCAGCACTTCCAAGCATAATACTAGTTGGGTGAGTCAAGAAAAGTTACTGTCTAAGTACCTATGCCAGACACCTAAGTCTCTAGGTGCATACAACTCATTGGACTTAGAGAAAATGTGAACCAAGAGAGTCATAAGACAGATTGAAGATGCACAACATGATCATGCGCAAGAGAGTAGATTAGAATTGCCCATATCATTTCAATAACAGAAGTGCCCTTTTAAATAAAAAAGTGAATATATATGCAATTATTAATTATCTAATTTATTATTATATAATAATTAATTATGTAATTCTTAATTATTTATGTAATTATTAAATAACTCATTAACTAAATAATTTATTTATTTACTTAATAAATAGATTAATAAAAACATTTTTAATTATTTATGTAAAAATTAATTAATTAATAAATATATCTTAAATAAAATTATATAAAATCATGAATATTTCAGAAATCTGAATGTAGTGCAAGATCCTCTTAGTTTCTTTCTAGTAAAACTCATGGGGCTCCTACATTAATCATGAAATGACCTCTATTGTATATCAAATGTCGGGCTTGGTATGAGTCAAATAAATAAGGCTAAAAATATGCTATCAATATCGAGTGGCATCAACTAAAGGTGTAAACTAGTTAGCATCATGTTTGACTCCTAATAGAAAGGGAGTTGGATATGTCGTATAATCATCCATGTGAAACTGAGCCAAAAGATCAAGAGCATATGTTGGTTATGCAAGTTGAATCTCTAAATTAGACTATGAAATCTTGATGCCAAGGAAGTAATGCAAAAGACTGAAGTCAATCATGTCCAATCTATCTTATAGATCTATCTTCACTACCATAATAGATGATGAGGAACTCACGATGATCAAAAGATCATCAACATAAAGGACTAGTATCAATAAAGAATCATCTTACCTGAATAAGTATACATTGGGGTCTGAATAACACCTAATGAAACTTGAGGTAAGGAGGAAGGAATCCATCTTGGTATACCAATCCCAAGTGGCTTGTTTGCTATCTCTCATTGTATCAGGGTTTCCTTGTTTCAACTCTTTGGTTCTCTAGTTTGCTCTGTTTATTTGTTCAAAATTTAAATTACCATAAGGTATATAACCACATGTAGTTGGTTTTTCCATAATTTATACCTTTACTTCCCATCTATCACTTTAATTATGTATTGAGCCCTAAATCAATCTAAGTATAGGACCTACACCAACATAGAAAACACTTTGGCGTGAGGTAATCATTATTCATGATTATTATTTTTTTGTCATCATGAGGCACCAACTAGCTGGTGAATAACAACTCCTTTTTGAATCAATCTTCATTGGGAAGTGGGTGCATAGGACAATGATGGCTCATTTACGATAGCATAGTGGAGATGGTAGAATGAGTACCTTCAGTGCTAGCTTAATGATTGACATGATTGATTTCCCATGGTGCTTACATGCTTTAAATCTCTATAAAATGAAGTTGAGCCTAGTTAGTAACGGGAGACGATTGGAGTAGTGAAGCCTTGGTGGATTGAGCCTAGATGATTCTGATTGCATTAGAGCTACAACTTAGTTCAAAATTCCTTTGATGCTCCTTGGTGTAATGCCCAAGGTTTCCTATGAGCCTCTAGGCCTTTAGTAGCTTATGTTGAGTACTTGATCAGTTTTATTAACTTATATATGTAATGTTATTAAACTTGTTTAATGGTGGAAGGATTTATGAAATATTTATTTGATTAAATGTTTAACTCTATCATATATATGTTGAGTAATTATGAGCTTATAATCTATGTATTTATGGAATGCCTATAACCCCTAAAGACCCTATGCCTTGCAATGATACCCATGCCTAAGTGAAAACCTAGGCCTAAGTCCCTTAACTAGATACCCAGATTTCACTCAAGTTCCTAAATGACAGCAAGCTAAGGTTACCAAAGGCTTGTGCCCATGAATGCACTACCATCATTACACTAACCAAGGTCCCATAAGGATAGATTTGCTCCATGACACAACTAACCCAACACAGACCCTTGTCCCTTCTTCACTGCACTTTGGGTGAGAACATAAGGCTTGCACCTTATGTAAAGTGATGATAGCATAGTCAAGTGTCAAATGTTGAGCACCATAGATTTAGTGAAGGCATGTGCCTTATTGAAACAAGCCTAAATCTAACTTGGATAGTTTTATAAATGTATGAACAGGACCATGACCAAAATACCTACTTTTCTACAATATTTTGGGTTCATTGCCAAAACCTATTGAATTTTTTGGATACAATGGTACACAAAGATAATGTTCCAACTCTACCTCAAGAACATCAAGCCTTGGACTAAATGAGTGAAAGATAATTTTTTGGTAAGGTATCCAACTTGTAGAGAACATAAATCAAGGAAGAGGGTTCAGAATCACTTATATGATACCTTATATGAGATTTTGTTCTATGAATTACCAAAGCAAGTGTACCGATGATTGGTTGGATATGCGACACATAAAATTCAAAGCTATGGATAGTGCCTCAAGTGGATGAAAGAGTGCGTAGAGAGGCTTGATAATCTAGATGCCACTTGGACTAGAGCCACAAACAAATGGTGGAGAGGGGCACTGATAATATCAGTTCTTGCATGAGCCCAGAGGCACATTTATGGAAGAAATTAGTAATAAAGTCCAAAAGTTGATGGTGTATTATATCTTTGAAATAGTGAGGATGGAAGGCTAAATTCCTCTCATATATGAGTATCACAATGGGGATGAAGGTGATGTGTAAGTGAGGCGTAATGGAAGGATACAAGTAGATTAACACATGAAATCTCAGGAGATAGGCTTACAATAGGAAGAGGCATGGGCTAATGGAAGATATTTAACTTGAAAGTGCTGAGAGGACCCATAAAGAGTGGGAAGGGCATAGGGAAATATCTCTTGAATGGAAATAGTTCTCAGAGGAAGGAACCTTTGAAGCCATGAAACAAGCTCCATAGTTAATAGGTGAATGCTCAAGGTCCTTACATAAATTGACCATTGGAGATGTGTTAGATGCACCTACCCATTTTGAACCTATGGTATGAGCTCATGTGATGGATCCCTTATAAGAAGATAGAAGATTGATAACTTACCTCATTGTCAACTTAGACTTTAATCATTTTGTAGATTTGGACCAAAACTTTGTGATTGAATAAGTTATTCCATACGAGGAGGTATGTGAAGATACATTAAGACTTCTAGTCACCAATTAGACTAGATAAAACATGAGCATAAATACCCCAGTCCAACCAAAGTCAACTATATAGCCTACACAACAACCCATAGGAATGGCTCTACACCACTAGTCAATATTATAATGCCATCTTATTCTACAGTGCTAGTAGTTGTCATGGGACTAGTGCCTGATATAATGGCTAGAGGCCTTGGAGGACCAATACCAGGATAAGTACTAGGGGGACAAGCACCTTAAACACTAGTTACTCCTATTCCCTAGATTTATTATGAATTGGACATGCATTTGATTGAGTATCAAGGCATGGATAATATCTTATATCATGTTCTCGAATGTAAGTTATAATAACACACTTAGGGAATAACCAAGTCTGAGTGAAAGAGAACCCAATTTGTGACAACCTTGCTTGATCATGCCCATACTTGGTATAGAAATTTTGATCTTAACTAGGTTATGGATGATTATGACATCCTGAAGGAAGCCTTCTTGAAGGAGTTTGATATACCTAGGTTTGAGTAGTAGAGCATCACCAAGCTCAAAGAAATCAACTAGGGATTATCTGAGAGTGTACACTTGTATGATGCTAGATTCAGAACTTTACTTTCTAAGCTCCCTTATGATATTCACCCCTCCTAGCATCCACAATGGTTTATTGGAGGAATATTAGTGCCATTTAGAATGGTGTTATCCATGAAAACATTCATAAACCTTTGTGAGTGTTTGAATCTACACTCAAATTTGAGGTGGTGGGGATCACCAATTTAGGAATTAGCCCTTTCATAGAGGCACATATTACATATATGGCCTCCTAATTATAATAATTGACCGCTAGTTCATTGCAATACTCTTGATGTGGGTTATGGTGAATACAATGCTAGATTGAGGGCAATAATAGAAATAAATGCCCTCAAAGGTATGTGTGCACACGTATCCTTAGATGTGAAGTTTTTCATGAGGTGCATGATGTTTAAAACTACCCTTTATTGTAACTCACTAGTTAGGTTAGCATAAATGTCTATTATCAGTTATGCGATGCATATATACATAACATGGTTGATTACCATGCAAATGATGAGATACATAAGAACATGGGGAGAGGTGCACAATAAGAAACAACAATAGCTTAAGGGTAAGGAGCCCAAGGAAATAAGGGTTATAGACATCAAAATGTAGGCTGTGATGTAGAGAGGTACAAGAGGGTGAGGTGACGGACGTGGTGGAGGAAGGTTACCACCAAAATTATTTTTTAAGTGTGGTTTGACCAAGCACTATCAGCGTGACTACCCTACTTGTGGTTATTATCGAGGAACACACAAGGTTGAAGAATGCCCTGACTTATATAAGAAGATGAGCTAAGCTAGGTTGGGTACTAACAAGGGCATAATAATGATTAGGTGTGAGTCTAAATAGATGAATTGGGCTCCAAAGGTACATCAAAGTGCAGGAAATAGTTTGGATTAGACTCACCACTCAATCTCTAGTTGTACCAACACTGGAGCTACGCTTAGAATATGGAATGTTGAGCCGCATTGAGTACATTACATATCTAGAACCTAAAATTTTGATTTATCCATACCTTACATGCTAAAATGATTTATTATAATAAGCTAGGAGTGTAATATATAACATATAAAGAGAACCCCAATTGGCATGAGACCTAGACGTTTAAGTTACTACCTCATGCAAAAATTAAGAAGGCCAAGAGGATAAAGTACTAGAGTTGATGAAGATATTGTGCCTCCTATAGATATAAGGGATGGTGCCCATATTAAATAACCTACTTCTAGAACAATAAGGAAAATATTTAGTAGAAGTCATTATGCCATGCATTAAAAGGGTGTGAGAGGTCAAGCATACCCAGAACATGAAGCATGAACAACTCTTGGTAAATGCCCCTATCGATGGATGGTCCATTTATAAGGTCCTTCTCAAAATTGGTGCCAAGGTCAATATCTTGACTAAGAACACATGTGAAAAGATGAGTAGGCTAGCCCTGAGGCCTTCTACCCATGTACTCTTCATGACCAACAAGACCTTATTGCAGTTGATCAAAATTCTAAAGGGTATCATTATAGATATTATGGGCAATGAATTCTATGCTGAATTTGAGGTTATCGAGTTGACTAAAGAGGATAACTATCTAGAACTTATAGGAAGGCCTTAGTGCTACACCAATAATGCATATATATACTTCAACAAGCAATATATGACCTTCAAAAATGGAAAATAAAGGGTAGTGATTCCAATTTCAAGTGACCAAGGACCCCCTTATGTGGAGAGCATTATTTTGGAGGATGAGATCAAACATATTTATAACATCACAACATAAGTCACCAAGAATTTTAACCCTTCTAATCAAAGAGTGTTCTCTTAGTAGGATAGGTAGTCAGCCTCAAACACCACCGATGTCACTTGTGACTGATGGGTTGAAGAGGCTTATGATGTCACTGGATGTAGATATTTCTTGGTAAATGTAAAGGCACTGAATCCCATGAAGACTAACTAGGTCCAAGTTGATGATGTTATGAAATGATGGGTCCTACGCCATGAGAATAAATGAAAGAGGGTATTCCACCTAAGTAAACTCAAGCTTGTAGCACTCACACAATTTGAATGGGGTAACCTAGTAGAAAGAAATGTCCATGACCTTGAATCATACATCCCCAAAGAGATAGATATAATGGGTGCACTAGTGTATACCTTGAGAAACACTACTGCATGTTGTTGGGTAGTGCAAAGGTCTAACTAGCCTACCCAGCTAGGGGTAAAAGAGGCCATTTGCACTAGATTTGAGGGAGTAATGAGAACTTGGATATATTGGTATACTCTAGTTATTATGATCCTATGGTGCATGTGCACCTATATGAAGAGACATAGACTAACTATAGCATGACTACCCCAAAGAACTTATGGGTGTAAACCTTTTATAGGGCTCTAATGATATAGTCGTGAGCATGCTATGTGGTCAACAAGATGTGCCAAGAGATAAATAATTAGGATGCCTTAAAGGATAAGTTTATGCATACATTTTCCTTTTATTCATATTACATAAAATTGGTTGAGACATTACATGTAATTCAGAGGACAATGTTTTATGACACTACCATCCTCAAAGAGCACATAAGAGACATGTTCAAAGAAAAAGTACTAGCACTCCCAATCTTATTTTAAGAGTAAATGTTGAACAGTGACTCAAGTGAATAATATAATGAAACTTAGAAGTAGTGCTACTGGAAAATGATAACCACTAGAAGAAAGATCATGTGCCAAGTAGATGATAACATTCTTAATGAAGAAAGCCCCACTCATCTTCATGTAGAGATAACTAAGGTAAATTGAGAAGTCAAATAATCACACCAAGACAAGAATGAACCACACCATGCCCCACTAAATACCATTAAAGTAGACATCAACGTAGAAGGAGAGCCAAATATGGCTACTTTAGGCACCTATTATTTTGTCACAAAGCTCACATGCATTGTAGACCTCTTAAAAGAGTTATAAGACTTGTTTATTGACACTTATCAGGATATGGAGGGCACCCACCCATGCCTTGGGAAGATGAGAATAAAACTAAATGATGATGTAAGACCAGTTAAAAATCACCAATATAAGATGAATCCCAACCTTCACACCAAGGTTAAAATAGATATTGATGTAATGCTAGTTTTAGGGGTCATTTACCTAGTGGAGGAGCATGAATGGGTGAGATCAATGGTGTGAAACATCAAGAAAGATGGACACATTCATATTTGGTTCAATTATAGAATGTTGAATGTCTCCTGTGTCAATGAGCCTTTCACAAATCCATTCACTAATGAAGTGCTTGAAGGCATCACAAGTTGTGAGATCCATACCTTTACTAATGGGTTCTCTAAATATCACCAAGTCTAGATTAAGGAAGACAAGCCCAAAAAAATCTTTGC
Organism: Torreya grandis; assembly: GCA_037957365.1. Lineage (NCBI taxonomy): Eukaryota > Viridiplantae > Streptophyta > Pinopsida > Cupressales > Taxaceae > Torreya > Torreya grandis. The sequence continues at coordinate 3,336,321 of JARHVA010000563.1, read as the reverse complement.
AACTGAATGTGGATATTTTAATTATAACTTGATGTCCTTAAGACTCAACAATGCACTATCCATGTTTTCTAGAGTAGTGATCACCACATTGAAAGACTTCATCCACAGGTTCCTCCAGGTTTACCTAGATAATTGGATGATGTATGGCCTCATCAAAGACCATTGTGATAACTTGTGCCTAATTTTTGAGAGGTACAGGTAGCTTTAGATATCATAAAATTGAAAAAGTGCATCTTTATAACACCATTTTGAACCCTACTCAGGCATATCATCTGTAAGGATGGTTTTCTTATCGATCGAGTGAAGACTACTATCATCATTCAGCGCCAAACTCCTTCCACAAAGAAATTCATTCATGCATTTCCTGACCACTATGGATATTATATAAAATTTATAAGGAGCTATGCAAATATTTTCATGCCACTAGAAGATCTCTTTTATAAGGATGGACCATTCTACTAGGGTAAAGCATAAGAGGATGCTTTTATGACCTTGAAGCTCAGACTAACTAACATGCCTATATTGTAATTTCCTTATTAGATGACACCATTCTATGTCTATGTTGATGCTTCTAACTCTATAATTGGTGAAATATTGACACAACCTGGTGAAGGAAAAATAGATCATCCCATTTCTTTTGCTAGCATAAAATTAATAAGGGAAAAGTAGAACTATACTACAACTGAGCATGAACCACTTACCAAGGTCTACATTGTGAAAAAATTTAGTTAATATTTGTTGGTGACCCCATTCATATTTTTCATAGATTACGAGGTGCTTAAATACATTGTGAATAAACCCATTCTACATGGGTGCATTTTTAGATAGATCATTATGTTCCAAAAATTCCAATTCTTTATTGTCGTCAAGCTTGAAAAATAGAAATTAGGGCTAGACTAGTTATCCCATATAGACTTAAGCGATGCAGCACTGTCGATTGAGGATGATATGCCACATGCATAATTGTATAGATTCCAATTAATAAAAACATTTTAAATTATTTATGTAAAGATTAATTAATTAATAAATATATCCTAAATAATTTTTTTTTTAAATCTCAGTAGATTTGAATCTAATTTCATCACCTATTATGCATGTTTTTCATTGACTTATGTTGCACCAATACCAAAGGTATTCAAACACTACCATACACCTAATATATCACAATTTGTTTCTAAAAAGGTCATAATAAAATTACATTTTTTGTTATTTATGTAAAGATTAGTTAGCTAATAAATATTTCTTAAATAAACTTATCTAAAAATCTCAATAGATAGCAGTCTAACTTTACCATTTTTTTTGCATATTTTTTTACTAATTTATGATAGATCACCTCAATCTAATTACACAAATATATTGGACTTGAAAAAAATAGTAAAAACGGACTTCAAACACCACCATACACTTAATATATCAAAATTTAAAATATATATAAAAAAAATCACCCATTTATTTTATGCTCAAATAAATATTAAATCCCATGACCCCTTTCTCTCCCACCTCCCACTCCCTCTCCTGCCTTTTGTATAATTATGAAAGATATGGAAATTTAAAGAAATTATAACTAAAATGAGATATGTAAACTATGTCCATGTGTTTAACTCTATCATAAAATATGTACATTAAGTCAAAATAATTTAATATATTCTAATTCACTTTCTATAACTTTTTAAAATCAAATTTTATATTGTTGTAGTATATCAACATAGAATGTAAGTATATGCAAGTGTTGAAAAATATATAATGTATATTTACAAGATATAATATTCAGTTAAATAAAAATACACAAAAAAGTAAATAATATAATAATTTAAAATTATAAAAAATATAATTATATGTAAATTATAACTTGGAATGTTATTATTTTAGAATCATGTATAACAACATCCCAACGACTATAGTTGTTAATTAATGAAAGCTATTGTAATACACTTATTTAAATTAAAATATATTTTGATATAATATTCATCACTTATATCATGAGTTTCAATGGGAAGCATTTCAGAACTCATGGCAACAAGTGTATTCATAATGATGTTTTTGTATGTTTTTCATTTTTCAATAATTTTGGAGGGAATTATATTGTACTAGTAAAACATGTTAATAATTTATCCCCATATGTTTGTGAATAATATATTGGAATAATAAGTGAAGGAAAATAAATATATTACACCTTCAGTACTATCAAACTTTTATCCTAGTCTAGATAAGGTGAATGCGAAGGTCAAATGGTCACATAAGACAAGAAGCAAGTGCACACCACCAAAGAGCTGTAGTAAATTGAAATCACAAAAGAAAGAATTGCATGAGACAAATAAAAATGGATAAATAAAAAATAGTCTTTAAGAGAATTGGGCTCAAGTAGAACATGCATAAATAAGAGTAAGTAAATCCTCTTCAAATGGTGGTCAAAGCACCCCTACAATAAAAAAGTAACTCCTTCACAAAAGGTGGTCACAGGTGTTTGAAATAAAAGAGTAACTCCTATACCTAGAATAGCTAGTCAAAGGAGTTACATCCTAGTCTTCCTTTGAAACTTATGACGTATATGACACATTATCTCCACCTATGCAAGCACATCCCTGAAATGTAGGAAAACTCCATGTGATAAAATATAATATTCCCAAATAAATAAATTTGAGAAAATAAATACCTATATTAACACTCGCCCCCCCTCCCCATAAGTACAACTTAGGTAGGTAGGTAGTATAAAATAAAAAATGAGTCCCAACAAATAGGCTTGATTAGGTAACCATGAACAAAGTAATCTCTTATAAATCATAGAAAGGGATAAAACCCATAGGAAACTCCCCCTCCCAAAAAGAGAGACATAGAAGAAGTGAAGACGTTAGAAGGCCTCTCTTGAAGATGATGTTGTTGTTGATGTAGTCCACACCCCAAGAAGATCTCATAAATGAATGAACTTGATATCTATGAAGGGGTTGGTAAATATGTCTATAACCTACTCTAAAGACTATAAAAATTTCAAGATGATGACCTAACCATGAATAAGCTCCCAGATGAAATGCATATGAAGCTAAATGTGTTTGGTTCATTAGTGATGAAATAGATTCCTCCATATTGTTATGGTACTCTAGATATCATAATAGATGGTGGTGGGATGCTTGAAAAGAATGCCATATTAAAATAGAATGCCTTGATTCCATATAACCTCAATAGATGCATTAACAAATCCCTTATACTCTAGCTCTATGGATAATATAGTAATAACATTATTCTTCTTACTAGACCAATTGATGGGACTAGAACCCAAAGAAAGTCTGTAACCTAAAGTGGACTTACAATTTTTAGTATCACTAGTGCAATCTGAATCTGAAAAACCAACCAAGTCAACCTTTGTGCCAAATCTATACTAAATCATGAATATATAAGAACTCTAAATGTAGTGCAAGATCCTCTTAGTTTTTTTTAGTACAACTCATGGGGATCCTAGATCAATCATGAAACAACCTCTATTTTATATCAAATGTTAGGCTTGTTATGAGTCAAATAAATAAGGATAAAAATATGCTATCAATATCGAGTGACATCAACTAAAGGTGTAGAATAGTCAGCATCAAGTTTGACTCTTAATAGAAAGGAAATTGGATATGTCATACAATCATCCATGTGAAACCAAGCCAAAGATCAAGAGTATATGTTGGTTATGCAAGTCAAATCTCTAAGTTAGACTATGAAATATTGATGCCAAGGAAGTAATGCAAAAGACTCAATTCATTCATTTCAAATATATCCTATAGAGATATCTTCACTACCATAATAGATGATGAGGAACTCATGATGATAAAAAGATCATCAACATAAAGGACCAGTATCAATAAAGAATCATCCTACCTCAATAAGTATACATTAGGGTCTGAATGACACCTAATGAAACCTAAGGTAAAGAAGAATGAATCCATCTTGGTGTACCAAGCCCAAGTGGCATGTTTGAAGCCATAGATGGATTTCCTAAGTGTTTAAAATAAGGATGAATCATGAGCAAACCTTGGTGGCTGATCTATATAGATCTCTTCCTCAAGTTCTATGTGAAAAAAAGTAATCTTCACATCAATCTGGTGCACATATTAAACATGTATTATGGCTATAGCTAGTGTGAGTTAGATCAAAGTCATCTTTGTAGTAGGTGCAAAGGTCTATGAGTAGTTAATATTGGTTACCTGTGAAAATCATTGGTGACCAATCTTGAATTATACTTATTGATGGACCCATCTAATATGAAATTATTTTGATATATCCATCTACATCAAACCATCTTCCTTCCCTTAAAAAGTGATGTCAAATCCCATGTGTGATTTTTTGATCTAGGAAGAATATTCTTCCTGCATAACACTATCCCACTCAAGTAAACATGAAGCCTTTCTAAATGTCTATGGATCTAAAATTAAATAAAAAATACATGTAGACAAATATGATAATATACTTGATTATATATCTCATCCACTATATCCCCTACCCAAGTGTCTATGCTTTGAAGTGTCTTCCTAGCCCAAAGAGGCTTGAAAGTGGGTGAGTCAGGTGTTGAATCCCCATCATCTAAAACATGACTAGAGGTGGATGTAGAAGACTCATCATCACTATCCTTGTAGTCAAAACTGGAAGAAGAATAAGATCATGGCTCAAGAACCTATCTTGGATGATCCTAGTCAGAAAAAGAATGATTAAGTCTAGGCGAATCCAATGAAAGATAAGAAATGTTAAGTGTTGACTCTTTGGGACTCTGTTAAAAGTGAAAACTTATCTCTATGAACAACTCATGTTATAGGATGTAGAAGGTGGTACCCCTTGACACCATCTAGATAACCTACAAAGATCTAAGGCTTGGACTATGGTTCCATATATTTACTTTTTTTCTTTGGTATTCCTACCATAACTAGAGTTTCAAAAACCCTAAAGTGCTCAAATTCAGGGTGTTATGCCTTTCAAATCTTTATGAATAACCTTATTCTAAATATAACAAGAATAATCAATGGCTTCAGCACAATACTGAGGTACCAAAGACCTAGAGTGAATCATACAACTAGCCATCTCTTTCAAGGATTTGTTCTTGCATTCTAAAACTCCATTTTGTGAAAGATTGTAAGTAACTATCCATTGTAAATCAATCCCTTCTATGGTGTAAAACTACTAAAATATGTTTGTAACATATTCACCTCCATTTTTAGCTCAATGAAACTTGATAGAGTTCTCAGATTGTTTCTCAACAAGAGCCTTGAAGTCTTGAAAATATTCAAACACTTCAAACTTTTGCTTAATAAAGTAGACCCATGTATATCTCAAGAAATCATCAATGAAAGTGAGAATGTAATTAGCCCTTATAGAAAGTAGATTAGGAAAAGGCCCAGATACATCACTTTGAACTAACTCCAATCCTTGTAAAGCCCTCCAAACTTTGCCTTTTATCAAAATTTTATATGGGTGCTTTCCAAGAGAACAAACCTGAAAAAATCCCATAGAGAATTGGACTCAAGACAAGCCTATGACTATATCATTTTTTCTATGTTGTTCAAGGTGACAGTAGTTAAGCTAGCCAAACTACTCATGCCATAATTTTATAACTCCATCTAAATGAATTAGCAATGTATTTTGAGAAGAGTTAGGTGCAAAATGTGAGAAGGTGTATAACTTAGCTTTATAATCTGCCCTACTCACTACCACTGTAAAATCACTATGTAACTCCTTGATGATAATTGAATTTGGTAACAACTCAACCCTTATGTCTTTATTGATATGAGTGATTTGATAAACTTATAGGAGATTGGTTAAAAGAGAATGGACAATTAGAAAATTATTGAATGTTTTTTTTTTCAACAAATCCTCTTTCTACAAATAGTATAGAAGTGTCATCATCCAAACTAATGAAAGACATGCTACAAGGCTCTAAGGAAGAAAACTAAACTAGAGATGATCCCATGTGGTGAGAAACACCTAAGCCAATAACTCATGATGATGTTGAAACTATAACTACTACAAGAGCCTTTCCCTTTTATTTCTCTTTCTCATTGCCCTTTGCCTTAATATAATCTTGGGTAGATGAATTCTGCTTGTTGGACTCAGGAACACCTATGTTGTTCTTTTCTAGGAGATGAGTTAGGTGATATATTTGCTTCTTCATGCACTTGTTTACATCATGCCCATTTTTTATTACAGTAGGCACACTTAAGACAAGAGCACTAAAAAGTGGACACTTCGGTGTCTAGCATTTTTTGTCTAATTCTAGCATTGTTTTTTGTTTTGATTTTTGGTTCTAGATTTTGGTGCAGTTTGATCTTGAGGTCCTATAAGTGTTCTTGTTTCTTCACAATCACCTTTTTGTGCTACTGTATGACATATTTTATTCTCAAACCCTATATCTATCTACACACATGAATCAAGAAACATATCGAAATCCAAAAAGAAAGAAACTAGATTAGGGGAAGTAATAGAACCCCTATTGTCTTGATCATTTCCTACATTAAACCTTAAGCTAGGGTCTCAAATCAAATGTAATTCTCCCTTAGGGAGAGTGCATGATTAATGCACATAATAAATGTAATAATGAACTTTTGCCTAGGCCCTTCCTTGATCAAGCATGCAAATTTATGTGTGATGCAGAAATCTTAGCTATACTATTGACTGATTTTAATTATTTAGTGTGCCAAAGTATTAAGTACCTGATATAAAATGCATTATGAAGTCCTATATATAGGAGACTCATTATTTTGAATTTGGGAGCTTTATTTTTGCTAGCCAACATCAAAAAGATAAATAAAACTTAAGGGAGTGGATAAGAAGGGTTTGGGACCTGTTAAGTAAGAAAAAATGACTATTAGATAAAAATACCAAGTAGGACATGAGTGCTAGGAGCTGTAATCCACTAAGATTCTATTGTCTAGAACTTAGAAATATAGGCTAGGAATAACACATGCCATGTCTTGGGGTCTATGGGGTTATACATCAGTTGACTAAAATAATAGAAAAGTGATAAAAGTAAGAAATAAGACAAAGAAAAGAAAAACAAAGACATGGATAGTGCAAGCAAGGCTTGTATTTTCTAGTCGGAGTCTCCTGTGAAGAGGACTATGAAAAGACATGATATGTGTGGTTGCTTGACCAATTTAGGGTGTATACATTTGCCCCCATTTTATTCTACTGATGAAATGAAATGAAATACTAGAGTAAAATAAAGAAGAATAAAATGCTTACCTAAACCTACCTACATGGAAGTGAATGTGCTACAAGGGTCTAACTAACATCTTGGCTAGGGAAGTGGATGGTGAGATGAAAAGTGCTTGGAGAGAGAAGGAATCCATGGAGTGGATGCCCCCTATACTAAATTTGAATTTAGAATCTATGTATCATGGATAAGGAGGGCAATGCTTTCCCTTTATGTTGAATATGAGTGAAGATGAAGAATGCTTAGAGGGCCAAAGTTAATGTATATCCTTTATCCCACATAAAATCATGTTATTTGTATGTATGTATAAAATATCTATGCTATGAAGAGAAAAATCTGTCATGCCTCCACTCTAAATATCTAAACTAGAACTGAGAAGTACTTGAAGTCCCAAAACCAATGTCTATCCTCTATCCAACGCAAACTCATGTAATATACATCTGAGTAATACAATGGACCAATCACTATAGATAGCTATGTGGTTCAACCTAGTGACAACTTGGGTATATGAGCATAATCTAAAAATCTAATCAATGTGAAAGAATAGAATGGCATGTATTATGATTCCATCTATATAATCCTAAGTGATGATGAACATGAACATCTATACCATGCCCCCAAATCTAGTATGTGAGTGATGCATCTGTACAATCTAGTATTCTGTATAACCACATGTGATATGACATATTTTGCCATGTCTCATGTTCAAAACTAAAGACTAAAAAATTGTGCTATGAATTATGCCAATATTCTATGATCTATTTCTATAATTGTGTCATGTTATATGATGTTGCATGTGTGAGATGTATAGCATGTACATGCCCCCAAATCTAGTATATGAGTCTATATCTATATAAAAATCACTATGAATCCATCTAATCTAAACCATTGTATCTAAATAGTTTTTGTATCTATATCAAAATCACTGTGAATCCATATAATTTGAACCATTGTATTTATGTAGTCTATGTACCTATAAACTGAAGGTATATCCTCTGAATGTCCTGAGTAATGTAGAGTGACCCACATAAATTAAGTCAATGTATATCTCAACTAATTGGAGATAAATATGATAATCTTAATGTTGAATGTGTAATAAACATGGTGTATCTACTTATGAGAGTGGATGAGTATGCTAGGTAAGTGTAGAAATAGGAATAATATGAATGATGCTCAGAGGGACAAAATCTTTGATAGAAGAGGTTGAGCGAAAACTAATGACTAGTGACATAGTAATAAAAACAAGGTTGGTATGTTGTAAACAAGTTAAAAGGTTTTTTGATTGACTAGATTCTGTTGTTGAGAGTGGAACATGTTTTGATTGATGATGACCAAGGCACGTGTCTAGGTATAAGAGAAATATATATATATTTTCATGGCAAAGTAGGAAAATAAGGTAGTAAAAGAGTGAAGCTAGAGTGATGTCGAAGGTATCATTGTCATGATTTTGTGGAAGGAAATGGTTCAAAAAATGGAGTAATGAGGTTCAAGTTATGGGTAAAATGGTATTTTATTTTGAATGAAAAAACTAGTTAGCATAGGAAATTGGATTGAATCTTGATTCTTTTATGCATTGACTAGGTTGATATTTTGATCTCTGAAGTGTGAACAACATCGAGGAGATGATCGGATACCATGACTTGATTTGATTAGCTATAAATCGAGGTTCAAGTTGGTGGTGATGTGACCCTAGTGAGCATCTCAAAACACTTGGTTTTTGTCAGTTTTTAGGCTTGTTTTGGTGTTCTTAAGGGCTTAAAATCAGCTTAAGAAGTTTTTTCTATTTCTATCACTCCTATCCTATAGTCTACCACTCTTATCTAGGGTTCAACACTCCTATCCAATGCTCCTATCCTTACTACATGTTGTTGTCCAAGAGATAGAATTTTTCTATGATGTTGCTTTGTTGTTTACTATTATCCTAACTTATCTTTTGATTTAGTATTATTGATTGATATATGTGTTATTTTTGGTGATGAAAGGTGAGGTGTGGATGATATAATTCCATAGGGTTCATGTGATGGAGAAATTGAGGTTGTTACCTCTATTTATTGATGAGAGAACAATTATGGATAGAGTAGGGTTGGGTCACATGTGTGACCTAGGTATAATGTAGTGAGACCGATATCTAATGATCACTTTATGTGAGAGGTGGAACATGGATACATATAATTTTTGGCTTCATACATGGGAGATGACTATGATTTTGGAGGATGTGTATCATATACTACATTTACCAGTTAGTGGGTAGTGATATAGTACATGATGACATGGGTGCTGATGCGATTGATCATGCATCTTTGTATTTTGATGGTGTGCCCTTAGGTATACATCAAAGAGGTAGTGACTCTGATGAGCTACTATCAGTCATTATGCAGTCTAATGTTTCATTCGTGCAGAAGTGATTGACTATTTTGTTGGAATATTTTATTGATGTGAATAGGAATGGAGTATCTATTTCATACAAGATGCATAGGATTGTGTGTTGTATGGAGGTATATAGCACTATATTCTCATGGGGGAGTACTATGCTAGGCCATTTATATAGGGATCTCTATAGGTTTACTTAAGAGTCATTCAGTAATGTGGTGAGCATGGTGACCTTATTACATTGTTAGGCCTATGAGTGCATAGCATTTGTGTGGCTGATTGGATTACTGAGAGTAGAGTGGGCATATCCATAGCCATTTAGGGAGTGGTAGATGAGTACAATGGATATTTGATCCTACTTTATGGACCATTATAGGTTGGTTTTAGATGCATTGGTGGATGGAAACATCATATAGAGCACATATAGAAGATTTCCTAAGTGGGTAGAAGATGAAGTACAACTAAATTACATAAGGGTTAGCTATTAGATACATGACAACTGGGGTGGATTATATGATCACTTTTAGTATGATCATGTTACTAGATAGTTTGGGGTACCACAAGATGTGCCCCCAACAACATTAGTGTGGGTGAGGAGTGTGTAAGCGTCTATAAGGGCAATAACTCATGTGAGGCCTACTGAGGTTGAGATCACACCATTACCTTTAAATGCAATGGATGTAATCATAGATATTATAGATGTGGATGATTTTGGATGTATATATACATATACCATGTGGTAGGCTAGGCATTAGTGGGCTCTATTTTAGCCTAGCTATGTAGGGGATGCACCTAATTATGAGTATCATTAGGAGATCCAAATGATGGGAGGTAAGCAATAATCACATTTAAACTATGTATAAATTTGTCCTTTAGTTTGATTTTAAATTATATATCTAATGTAGTGTCATAATTTATGCATAGGTGAAGTAAGAGGTGCTTAGGATGGAGCACAGGCTAGGATAGGAGATGGAGATGATGATTACTAGGAGACAGTAATCGATGATGTGTGTTAGGAGCTATAGATGGGGGTAATATTGGGAATTTGAGACTAAGCTGATCAGCTTAATTTAACTTAATCAATCCCAATTTCTTATCCAAGGCTAAAATGGTATTACCCACTAATGTTTGTTGGAATAACTTAAGTATAATCAAAAGACTCGTATGAGATGTTAAAGCCTTATGAAAGGATTGAAGGTGTATGAATGGATCTCCAGTTCCATCAAATTGAGTCAATAATGGTATTTCAAAATTCTTAGGCAATGAATCTTTGACACATTTCTTTGGAAGAGGGTTACCATGCTAGTCATTTTCATCCATCCAAGACTTATAAGCCTTGTTTTCCAAATTAGGGAGATGTACTTGGTGTTGTAATTCACCAACTACATGCATCAAACAAAATAATCTCTTGGGATGGTATATTATTATCTTTAAGTGGTTCATTTAAACATTGAATTTGATCATTTATTTTATCCATGGGAATACTACATTTAGAAATTGGATCATAGGGAGGGGGTGCACTCACTTGAAACTTTGGAGGAATGGTAACTTGGACCTTAATAGAAGGATGTGGGCTACAATTCTCTTTGGTTGGAGGGTGAGAAATAGTTGCTACTATAGTATGGGATGGCTTCGAAGATTCATTGGTATCTCTAGTATTTATTTAATCACATTCTAATTGAATAGAAGATATGATGTTATCATTGACATGTGCAACATTTAAAATAGAATCATGCATAGAATTAGGAGCAACATTTTTTAATGAATTATGTTTGAGAAAAGTGAGAGAAGAGTTATAAGAATGAGATGCATTTACTTCATCATTATATTCATAAGAGTCATCATTATTTCGTGCATTATCACAATTAGAATTTTGTTCATTTGAAATAGGAGAAGTAGAAGTATCACTTTCATATTCACTCTCATTGTCATATTCATTGCATGTTCACTATCATACTCATTATCACTTCTATTATCACTAGGGAGAGGGGTAAGAGAAGATGTTAATTATTTTCTAATATGTAATAAATTATCATGTGAAATTGGAATACTATGTGCAACTATGTTATCTTTTAATGGAGTGCATGCATTATTTTAATTTACAATATGAGAAGTAGGAGTAAGAGAGTTATCATTTAAACATTCTTTTGTCATTTTTTGAGATGACAAAGTAGAGTTAAGAACATGAGATGTATCATTCAAATTATGTATTGGAAATTTGATTCTATTTCATTTATATTATTTTAATTTAAACATAAAAGTAGCGAAAGAGAGGGAGAAACTAGGTTTAAATAAAATCAAATTATCACCAATGAGAGGTTTACTTAGAATTTCTTGACTAATTTGTACATTGGATGTATTTTACATCAGATATTTTAACTTTCCCATTTATCAAAATTATTTTCTTTGGAAGAGGGAAGAAAAGAGATAAGTTTGAGAGAAGAAGAATCATCTACTTTTCTTCACTATCACTTTCATATGCATCATCTTATTCCTCATTAAAATAATAGTAATTGTATTCATTGTAAATGAAATCATTTTCTTCATTTTTTGATAATATGCAATTTTGCAAATCTGTCCATTCATTGACATAATTATGAGAAAAAATAGAAATTTATCTATAGGATGAGAGGGAAGAATTGCCTTAGTGGTCATTTTATTGATTTCACCAAACATAGTATGTAAAAGTACTATTAAGAAAATAAATGCAAGAATTACTAGTAACATAGATATTTTCAAAATATTTTTGACACTCAAAACAATTTGCAAAAAATTCAAAAAATTTTATTTTAAAATTTTAAGGGAGGAAGGCTTGGGGTTTGAGGACCTAGTTTTCAAATCTTAGGGTTTTGTGTTGGATTTTTAGAAATTTAAAATTATTGGAATAATTTGAATTATAAAATAAATTTAAATATAATAAATGTACAAAAATTTATACAAAAATCAAAATTTTGAAATTGAATTTTTGCACAAAAAATGTGAAGGAAAAACCTAAGGGTGCTTAGGTTTTAGACTTGTTCGAAGTAAGTTAAAATCACCAAATGATTTAACTTATTTGAGAATAATGGAGTTTTATTCCTATTTTAGTTAAGGGTCTAGATTAATAAATTGGTACAAAATATAGCAATAAATACAACCCTAATTTATAGAATTGTTTATCCTTTTTACCTTTCTAAAAATAGCAAAAAATAAGAAGAAATATAAATTAACTAAAAAACATATTAGGATGGATGATACAGAGGTTGAAAATGGTTGTGTAGGACTAGGAAGGTGTCGTAAACTAGAATCTAGCTTTCGTTCAATGAAATGACAGGAATGCTAAAAAATGGACACTTTGGTGTCTGAAGTTGTTGTCCATTTTAATTTTTGGTTCTGGATTCCCATATAGTTTGATCTTGAGGTCCTGTAGTTGTCTAGGTTTCTTAATAATCACCTATTTTTATTGTTTTATGACCTATTTTCTTCTCAATCCCTAGGTCTATCTACACACACAAAACAACAAACATATCAAAATCTAAAAGGAAAAAAAACTAGGTTAGGGGAAATCTGATTGCACGATCTAGAACCCCTATTATCCTAATCACTGCCTACATTAACCCTCAAGCTAGGGTGTCAGGTAAAATATATTTCTCCCTTAGGGAACGTGGTAATCAATGCACATGGTAGATGCAAGAACACACTTTTGCCTAGGCCCTTCCTTGATCAAACATGCAAATCTATGTGTGATGAATAATTTTGAGTTATACCATTGACTGATTTTAATTATTTAGTGTGCTAAAGTATTAAGTGCTCGATATAAAATGTCTTATGTAGTCCTTTACAAAGGAGACTCTTTATTTTGAATTTGAGAGCTTTATTCACTCTAGCTAGCATCAAAAAGATAAATAAAACTTAAGGGAGGGGCTAAAAAGTTTTTGGGACCTGTTAAGTAAGAAAAATGACCATTAGATAAGAGAACTAAGTAAGATAGGAGCATTCAGAACTATAGTCACAAGAATTCTATTATCTAGGACTTAGAAAAATAGGATGAGAATGACATAGGACAAGTCTAGGGGTCTTTGGGGGTATAGATCAATTAACTAAGACTACGAAAAGGTGATAAAAGTGAGAAACAAGACCAATACAAGTAAAACAAAGACATGGCTAGTGTGAACAAGGCTTGTATTTTCCAATCAAAGTATCCTATGAAGAGGACTGTGAAAAGACATGATATGTGTGGTTGCTTTACCAATTTAGGGTGTATACAACAACCATGTTTGCATGTATGTTGAAATGAAATTAATGAGCTTGACATTTGATTAGTTTTTTAATGAATAAGTTATATTTAATAGAACATTTTCATTACATTAAATCTTTTTTTATCAAAGTTGGATGGAATTATATTGCTAGGTCAATACATTAATCATATGGTGTGTGTAGGATAGATGAATCAATTCATGTGGATTTTACTAGTTGTTAGTGGGTACTTTCAGAATAATGTTTGCTTTCCACTGCCTATCGTTATAGTTTCCTATCTCTTGGTTTTTTTATCCCAATTATTTAAGCAAGGAATAAGGGTCTGCAAATAAGATGAAAGCTATATTATGTTATTTTTAGTACATAATTTACAGCTATTATCAAATGCTAACTTCATCTATCCACGCTTCTTCTAGGTGGTTGGTTTTTTATTTCCTATCTTTTTCAATGCTGAAACACGATCCAAAAGTTGGAAGAGTGCCTCCAAACTCTAGTGCAAGAGTAGGTACTAATGGCATTCCACAACACTTATTCACATTCCTAATGAACGATATCTATTATATTTATTCTTATTAAAATGGTGATAATTTTTTTTATAGATTTTGAGTTCTTGGATTAAATAGATGCCCAATATTATATATTATTACAAATGCGAATAATTAAAAATGGTGATAGTTATGTCTAGATTTAGGGTTATTAGCTTCAAAAAATGGCGATAGTCTTAAATTTAAATTATTGATAAATTAAAGAAACTACAATGGATAATTATCATAACATAATTATAATATATTAGTATATATGTTTTTATCTTTTTTAATCTTAGTTATGTACTTTAATAATATAATACAATTTATTATTATATAAAGTTAATATAAATATTATTTTGATTTTTAATGTTTTTATGAAGTTATTAATATTTTTTATATTTCGATTAATATGAAGTTATTGTAAGATAATTACAATTATATGAATAATAGAAAATTGAATCAATGTATTCAGGGATAATTGCTCGGAAGAAAAATGTCCTCTGAAAGTGAAGGGCAGAAAAATGAATATGAAGAACAAAGGAGAGAGCAAAAAGTAGATTACCTATCAGGGCTATGAAGAGAAGATAAAATGATGATATTATTTAACAAAATGCAATAGAGCATGAATGGAAGCCCAGACCAGCCCTACACCAAACTAAATTTATGATGGTTTCTAAGATTGATATGTTGGGTAGAAAAGATATTGATAGTCAAGAATTTTGAAATGTAAAAAACCAAGATTAAGAAAAACTAAAACGATATCTTAAATTAATAACCATGGAAAATAAAATGGATTATTTTATATAGAAGAAATAGAGTCTAATTTTTGTTATGAAAGTTTATATGAGAAATAAAAAATAACGTTTGATATAATTATTACATATTGTAATCAAGGCCAAACTAGATCTTTAATTGGATATGATAATTAAAAGAATGATAGGAAAGAGAAATTTTATTTTATTGGAGGGATTAAATTAGCACTTCTAAAGTTATCAAAACCACAATATTTCCTTCTTTTTCTACTTGTTCTAACTAAAGTTGAAATATTTAACATTGGTGCATCAACAATACCTACAATTTTATAAATACAAATTTAATTTTTTTTTTTAAAATAGAAAAACTAAGTTTAACAAGTTTTTAAGAAACAAATTAATATATTAGATATATAATAATTGATGAGATGAGCTCTATAAATTAAAATATTTGAAAATATAAATTCTCAACTATGCTAAGTATTTAAAAAAACTGTTGATATGTGATTCGTTGAAAGGGCTAAGTTTTTTTTATCGGATTTGGAACAATTTTCTAAACTAATAGTTCTCATAGGACCACTCTCCAACTTCTCCAAACTGTTACGTGACATGAAAAACGAAAGTTTGAGATCAAGTTGAATGATAGCTCTGTAGAATAGCCAAACGATGCAGTGTCACCTCCAGATGACGGACAACAACATGAAACGCACACTTTTTTAATCGTGAATAAAAGAACTCAATCGGCGAGTTTGTAGTAGACAGCGTGAAACGCAAACATTTTCTATTCAGTAGAGAAATTTGATTTGAATGATCAACTGTTTCACAATTTAGGATATATACACTGAATCGGCGAGATTATAAGATAGAACTGTAGAAAAGTAGAGCAGCCCACGAGGCTAGCCTGATAACAACAAAAGTAACGAAGCTTTGTCGTGGAATAGTACAACGATGTCTTCAATCAAAGAGCTGTGGTGGACTGAACTGTGAAATTCATCTAACACGCGATTCAATATCAGTCATTGATTTGGAACACATGGCGTCTTGGTTATTAGTTTCTTGACGCAAGCTCAACAAGAAATTATTTAAATAGGACCTCAGATCAAAAGCATTAATCAGTTCTGGTCATCTATATGTGTTTCACATTTCATTCTTACCCTGTCATTTTCACTTCTCTTTGGCTTTCAACAAAATTACAAATGGCCATTACCGTTGTATAAATGAGAAATATTGATGGAGAAGACAGGGAGGCCATCATGGATAAAATAGCAAAGGGATGTGAGACTCCTGGATTCTTTGAGGCAAGCACATCTTTTACTTAGATTATATCCATATGCTTCCGTTTTCTATAGCATACTAACAGTATATGTTTTTGTTTTTATAATTTCAGCTTGTAAACCATGCCATAGACCGCGGTCTTATGGAGAATGTGAAGAAGGTTTTCTCAGAGCAATATAAACTTAACAGAGAGCAAAATTTCATGGATTCTTTACCCGTAAGGTCTCTGAACAACGCCATTGCGGTAGAGGTGAAGGGTACCAATGTTGACAAGATTTGAGAATTTGGACCGGGAAGATGTTTTTCAAGTACACGAGATGCGTGATACAAATTCCTGGCCTTCCGAGCCCAGAGATTTCAAGTACGTTCAATCAATTGTCATATTACTCTACTTGAATTAAGACAGAAAAACATAATCCAAGAGTAATATTTACTAACATTGCATGGAAATAATCGAGGATGTTCCGCAGCCAGATATTCGCACTCAGAAAAATTGCTGGAGATAATAAGCCTAAATTTGGGGCTGGAGAAAGGGTATGTGAAAAAGGCATTTGCAGGTAAAGAAAAGCCATTCTTTGCACCAAGGTGAGCCATTATCCTCCCTGCCCTAGACCTGACCTGATCAGTGGCATCCGTACAAATACGGATGCGGGCGGCCTCATTCTTTTATACCAAGATGACGAGGTGCTCGGGCTTCAGGTTCTTAATAATGGCAGTTGGATTGACGTACAGCCGCTGCGATATTCAATAGTTGTCGACACCGAAAGATCAGCTGGAAGCCGTGAGCAATGGAAGATATAAAAGCGCATGGCATCGTATTCTGCCAACCAAGTATGGCGTCGTTTTATAACCCATCATATAATGCAGTGGTGAACCCTGCACCTCAGCTTACTAATGTTAATGTCGGTTATGAATCGTCTTGTCATCCACAGTATTTGTTCGGCGACTACATGCGACTTTATATTCAGCAGATATATGAACAACAATTCGAAGCCATGAGAGTGTCGAATGAGTCACTCTCCTGCTATGGAGGGGGACAACAATTTTATACGGGAAGCATTTCACGACTCGTGGCAGGAAGTGTTTTCACAATAATGTTTTGTATGTTTTTGACTTTTCAACAATTCCGGAATACTAAAACATATTAGTTATTTATCTCGTACATTTTCGAAGAATATATTGGAATGATTTGTGAAGATAAGTATATTACACATTTCACTGCTTTGGTAAGTTTAGTGTTGAAGCGATTGAAATATTTTGCAACTTCTGTTGACAACCATGTAAAACTATCGCAAAGCTTAATCCTTCATGACGTAGGTATCTTTAATATGTTTATATAAAATCTCAAAGTTAGTTTAAATTATAATTCTATGGACAATTCCATTACCGTGTGAATGGAATCAATTGGTACCGATGATATGTTTGGTGTACTAGGAATTCGTGAGGTAAATCCTTTGCACCTTAAACATGCACTTTATAATTATTGTTTAATAATATTGAGTAGTTTGATAGATTTTATTAAAAAGTGACTTTCAAATTCAATGTGAATCATCATCATTTTTTATATTTGAATGAAATATGAGCTGAAATAAAATTATGAAAACACGTTTTATGTTAAACGAAATAAATATATAGAATACATTTATGAAAATAAGTATCGTGGATGATTCATAAAAATATTTGGTTATTTTTTGAATACATGTGTTGAAGACAAAAGTATAATTGTATAAATAGATTTTTTTTTTAATTGTAAGATCAAAGTTTTGTTAAGGTGACTAATATATATCAATAGGAATGTATGTTACAATGTCTTTAATTTATTTTTTAAGAATATATGATAAGTATAGAGTTTAAAAATTCAAAACTTAATCATAATTTGTCTGAATAAAACACGGTCTAATATCAGCTTGCATTGCTTTTAAAAAAAATATGAATAATAAAAAATATTGAATAAAATGTTTTGATCAATAGATTAAAGTTTATATTAAATAAGAAATGCTGAATTTGTAATTCCTTTTCAATTTTAATATTTGATTTTTTATTTGAATAGTATAAAAATATTAATATACAATTTAATTAATTTTAATGCTTGGTTTTTATTTTAAAATATTTACTATTATACTTTATTTATTTAGCATATAAATTCAAATAGAATGATATAATTAATTTATCAAAATAAATTTGAATGATTATTTGAACTTTGAAATAGTTAATCTTTCATATTCTCTCTATTTAAATGGTGAAAAGTTTTAATTTATAATTGATTGGAAATATTAAATGACTCCTTTCCATTTAGTCCATTAGAAAATGGACTAACAAATTTTCAAAAGTCAATAAAAATAAATGATTCTTTTCATGTTTCATTTTGTTTCCAAACGTAAATGACATTTTCTAATGAACTAAATGGTTTGTATTCAATTTCTTGTCCACACAACTTAAATAAATATTTGTATCACCAACCCGTTTCTTTCCTACATGAATTGGTACAAACTATAACATATATACTAGCCATTGTATTTCCACATTGTTATACTTTCTCTTTAATTCAAGCCATTGATATTGTGTTGTTCACATCTATAAAATAATATGGTCTAAAAAATAACATAACTATTTTCTTTACATCTTGAATTATGTCGAAAGACTTTTTGGGTCTTTTACATCTTCGACCAACATAAATATTAGCGGATGATAATCCTAAATTAATTGATCGATCTCACATGATAATGTGAGTGTACCTTTGGGGAAGATCATGGCATATGTTAGGATATACATCAATATTATATTAAATTATAAGATGGAACATATTATCGTCATTGTGTTGTGGATACTTTTTATAATAATTGACTAAATCCTTCCACTTATATTTTTAATCTTTATCATAATCATTTAACTAATTTTTAAGTTTGATAAAAATTCCCTTAATTTTACTTTCACAATTTTTTTAATTTCTATTTGAATATTTTAATGTGTAATGCTGTGGTTACTTTTCTCTATTTTCTAAATATATAAAAAATATTCTAACAATGTTTCCTTCGATAACACATGTGGATTCCATATTATTTCATTTCCAATAATTTAATTTTTAGGTGTTATAAGTTTTTTCAAAACACAATGTGATGAACTACTTCCCAACACACAAAAAAATATCAACCTTTTATCAGGTCCACTATTTCATTAGGTTTTTGTTATTGGTAATAATTTAATTTTTTAAGCTCAATCATCTATCTTGCTACAATTTAGAAGACCTTGGAGATACCATTTTGAAGGAGAAGGCAAGGCCTAAAAGGTTTTGGATCATTTTGGATAGTTCTTGTATTTTATGTTTTTTTTTTAGGAGTTGGTTTCATTTTCAATCTCTCTGGGTTTTTGCCTTCAAACCCTCTTTTGGATGTATTTTGGTTGTTGTTGGGATGGATGCAATCCCTTATATTGTTTTAGGTATTTTTTTCAGACTTATGATGTTATTTGGGTTGTTAGAACTTGTTTGATTATTTATCTTCTAAGATCTAGGGTCCCTAATTTCAAAACTCCCTGCTTTACCTTTAATAAAAACAATTATGTAATGTTTAAAATCCATTACTTATTTAAATAAAGGTATTATTTTTCTTATAATACTATATTTCAACAGGAAACTACTCTAATATGAACATGTGAATAAATGAAATCATAAATGCTCTAAATTATACAAAATTGTAAGGGAATTAATTGAATAAATATATAAAATGATGCCCATTCAGCATCCAACAAACCATAAAATAGTGAGATACTATCCCCTTGCTTAAATTATCAAAAGGAAAATAATTAGTCTAAAATATTCTCATCATGATTGGTAAAATCTTAAACCTGGTAAAGCACCTATCATCTGGGAATTAAGACATAAAGGAATAAGACCAATAGTACGGCACCATTTTAAATGGTCAACAATAATTATTTTTATTCTATTTAATTAATTAATTAATTTTTTAATGGTAGCATCTTCAAAGGCTCATAACTAAATAAGGCACCACTCTCATAGGAAAAGGATACAACTATTACAATCTGAGGAGTCAAAACAACCACATCTAATCTGAAAGTCTCCCCTCTTACTAGTTGATCTTTACCGGTGCTCCCTAACTATTCCATTAATCTAAGCATCCTATTGGTATTACATTCTATTGGTAAAAATTTAATTATATATGTGTTTATTTAATCTAACTTTGTTTTTCTGAAAGTGTTACTATCCACAAAGCAAAAGTATTCTAAGGCATGAACCATTACACAATCATACCAACTTAGAGAAGATTACCACTATAGCATTATTTGGCTTCCTATCTAGTAAAATGAATATAAAACTAACAGTTATATTTCTATTCACAATAGATTTAAAATTTAATATATTCTAATTTTGAACAGTAGGAAGTATTAAAGACATAAGTGTGTAGAGCTAAGATTTGTAACCAATACACAAAAATTTTACTACCCTACACACCCTACCAAGTATAATGGAACCAAATCAAAATGAATTGACCATTGAATAAAAATCACCATTATAAAAAATAATTGGTAAATATAAAGAAAACACTAATATAAAATAAGACTAGTCAATTGAGATAATGCATGCCCCTGAAAGGAGTACAACCTTTCCCAAGAAATCAAATAGATTATTTGTGAATCAAGTCCTTTAAAATATTTCCATCACAAAAAATCTTATCAAACCCCTCAAGGTGTAAATTATCATTAATCATTTATTCAAATGAAACAAAAAGTATTTAGAGGCTTATGAGCCAAATTAACAAGATGGATTATGAAAGGAAAACAAAATCAAAGTTGTTTGCTTGCCTACCATTCTCATTCACTACTGTGCCCACTCATAAAAAACTTTATCTAAACCATTTTTAACTAGTTTACATGCATGAATATGAAGAATAAAGAAGACCTAGAATGTTGTACCCCATTCCAAAGAGGGCTCCACATTCCATATTAAAAAAAAAATTAAAGCATGTAGCCTTAGATGATTTAACCCACTAATTCTAATATCCTTATTTTTTGATTTAATTATCATTATTTTATTATATTTATATGTTTTAATTACACACACACACATACACTTACTTTTCATATTTTTCTAAATTTATTTATAAGATATCTCATCTTCTCAAAATAATATTCCATCATGCCCTGCATTAGAAGGATAAAAAGTTGCCTTACATTGGAAGGACAAAAAGCTATCAAAATTGATATTATATTCATTGCTCTTTAACAATGAATAAATATTTGTTTGGCCTTTCATAAAGATATATTAATTTTAAATCTTGGGAAAATATTTTTATTTCCTCAATCAGCAAAGCATTGAACTTTCATAAACTTATTTTAGCATTTCAAGGAAAATTTATTCACATATCCCAAGTTAATAAATGCTATGCTTTTACTAAATCTCTCACCACCTTATTAATTTGACTCAATACATGTGCCAAGGTATTATTGTTGTTGTTGTTGTTGTTGTTGTTATTATTATTATTATTATTATTATTATTATTATTATTATTATTATTATTATTATTATTATTATTTTCTAATATGATATATTTAAATCATCACTAATGTATGATGTTTTGATATATATATTATATTTGATTTATTTCTCTTTTTTTCTAATATAATATATTTAAATTATTCCTAATGCCCACTTTAATTACCTTAAAGGAACAAGAGATTTAGTTTAAGTCCTTAATAAGGGTAAGTAACATTATAATAGTGTTATTATTCAACCATACCAAGACAATGTTTCTTTATACAATTCCATGATCGAGTACAAGCGTTCCTTGTCTAAGACATAAATAGATCATTCCTTGATCGAGACATAGATAGTGTGATCAAGGTTAGCACATCCCCTGATATCATATTCATAATGTCTAAACATAAAACATTAGCAAATATTGAATCAGAGAGTGATGTTTGCTTTACAAGCTAACTCCTCTAGCTAAAGCCTTTTATACTCACCAATGAGGATATTAGCATTGGATGGTATAGAAGTCAACATATTTTTGATAAACAACTAGATTTATGAACAATAAGTCCTTTGAAGCATTCTATTAAGATTCACTCATCATAGGTACTTATTATGCACATTTTCATTTATCAATCCTTGACCGATCCAGAAGAGTTATGAGATACCAATCAACCATTTCCAATAATCTTCCAATCATCATCATCATCATCATCATCATCATCTCTTAATCCATGGTAAAACACATGCAACCAATAGTGACTAATTGCATGGCCACAACCACAATTTCAATATACACCCACCCTTATCTTTATCATAAAAAGGCCAACTAAAGATGATTTTTTATGATCATAAGATCCATAATGTATCATTATAAGAGGTTCAAAATAACCTCAAATCATGTTCACACATGTTCAAAGGGAAACAAGGCTATGATAAAGATGATTTCCTCAAGAGGCCTTGTGTCATGGAGTGAGGCATGACAAATTTGATAAAATACTACACCCACCTACTATATACAACTACAAGGATTAGCTTTCATAGGTTCCCATGGCTTAGGGCAAGAAGGAAATTTAGAATTACCCCTTGAATGATTAATAGACCATTACTATTACTAATTTGATACCAATGTAATTAATTTAAAGATTTTATATAAAGAATAGATTTATACTCTAATCATAAGAGCCAAATACATAGATAGATAATATTTAATCACACTAATATATTGTATATTTTTATATTAAAAATTTATTCAAAATAATACAACTTTTTAGAAACTATGAGAAATTATAAATTTTTGAGTTATGAGTGTAAAATTATATTTGAATAGAATTAAATTTTTTTAATAAATCATTTTTTTGATAATAATAATAATAACATACAAGATTTTATTTTTAAATGTAGTTAAGGAGATAATGGAAGTTATGTGAAACTAGATATGGGTGAAAATAGGTGAGAGAGTGAAGGTGTCAAGTGAGAAGTAGATGAATTATGTGCTTTATCTAGAAACTAAATAGAAAGAGGGGTGTTAATTTGTTTAGGTAGCCTCCTCATCCAAAAACACACCCAGATCTAATTCTTCCCACTCAAACCCACCATGATTCAACCTATCTTTGAGTTTGGTAATGAAGAGACTGAAACAGTGCTAGAGAAGGAAAAATAATGCTCACGCAGAGGCATTATATGTATATTTGTCATCATATGGCTAAAAATCAATCTTCCTCATGCATGGATATCAGATAATTCACAACCTCTTATGCAAGGTCAGTTTTGAATCTACCCATGGGAAAAAATAATTTATAGAAGAATTTGACTATTTTAAGGACAAATAATTGATTCAAAACTAAAAGTGATATTTGGATAACAATCCCCTACTGATGATACCATGGTTTCCACATATCAAACCCCTTACTAAACCTTTCAATGTTAACCTATTTGTGTTGCTCTTACACATCAAACCCCTTACTGAACCTTTCAATGTTAGACCCATTTGTGTTTCTCTTCACTACCCCCTCCCAATTTCTACACTAATCTTTGCATTAAGGTGATATGTAATACCCTAGGATTGTTTCTAAAAACTGGCCCAACCACTTCATTATATTATCACAGTAACTTTTCTATAATACTAGGCAACATAGATAATTTTAAGAATAATCTTGTAAAATTAGAGTTAAAAGTGGTAGATTGGTTGTGGACTCAGACTTTGAGTATGAAGTTTTGCCTTTTCACTACCATTATTATTTTTTAACTTGGCATTTGTCCTCAAAATACATAAACTCCAAGAAGAAGAAGGAAACCTCTTGATGGAATGATTTTCTTTTTATCCTACTTATTATGGAAAGGCATAAATAAGATAGGATAGTAACGAACTCTTATTCGTAAGATTCAAACCTCTTGAACCAAAGGAAAATAATTATGGTAAATGGGATCCTTATAATTTCCAAGTGGAGGGAAACAAAATGGGAGTTTTAGAAGCTACACCTAAATTGAAAATATGTAATGGAAGTTACATCAGAAAATAAAAAATGAAATAGTTATCCCTTTTCCCTTGATTCAAATCAGGATGACAAGGACAAATAGACTATGGTGAGAAGAATGAGGAAAGGAATACTTAACAAAGGCCCATTCCCTCTTGTAGGGCTAGTTGAAGTAATTTCAATGCTGAAGATCCACTTAAGCTAGATCAGAAATTAGTATAAGATAGACAAAAAATCATTCCATCTAAGAGGGATGTTAGAAGTAGTTTTCAATGCTAAAGATTTGTTAAATGCTGGTGCAAAATTAGAATAAAATAGGTAGACATTTTTTTTGATTATTTGTTCTATTATGTAGGTTCTTCATTGCCTATTTTTTATTGGGTATTTGGGTAACCATTATTTTTACATTTAATGACGTGTCTCATAAACAAATAGAGTAGGTGTTGTGGGTGAGTTTTAACATTTTATATTTTCTCCATTATATAAGGATCCAGGGCCTTTTAAAACCTAAATTTTAACCCTATAAAATAAAAAGTAGAAAATCTAAAGTATTTGATGCATGACAAATATATAAGATAAGATTAATGAAAAATCTATTTGAACTATAATTAAATATTATGAAATTTAATTTTCCCATACCAAAAACTTATTCCCAAAATATGTATTATATATATCTTCTTTTTTTTAGTGTATATTTTTTATTTTTTGGTTCAAGTAAAATGAATTCTTTTTACATTTTTAGTAGCATACTAAATGTAGCGAGATGCTTATTATATTTTTTATTATATTGTTTGAAATTGTCAAATCGATTAATTTACATAAAATATATAATTTTGTCTATTTAATCAAATCTATTACCTATGAAAATTTTCCCTTCTGAAAGAAGTATTTTCAATTGATGAGATTAGACTATCAAAAAATAATGATGTGAAGCATTTAATAAAATTATTCAAATATCTAAAATATTTAATATGAATAAGATAATCACATCCCATTAAATAGAGACTCAAAATATTATTTATCTATAATATAAATTTGGAAAAACACATGTTTGAATGCTCAAAACAATAGATGTCTTAATTTATGTCGTTTGTATTTGTTTCTAAAATGAAATACTATGAAATATATTCTTGAATGCTCAAAACAATATTTAGAAGACATGTTTAAAAATATGTAAGAAATAAAATTTGCCTTGGTTTGATATTTTCTTAAGAATATTAAAGTTATTGAAAATGTACCAAATTTGGAATGCATATTTCAAGACATATAAGAAAGAAATAAGGTTTTTCATTTGATATTTTATTAATATTATTAAAGTTATTTAAATATATATTTTTCATATAATAAATGATGTAAATATAAATATTTATATTTAATTTTATCAAGTTTATAATGTTGCATGTGTTGATGGTCTAACAATAATAGTAGTAATAGAACACGAGTACAAATACTCGATAAAACTACTTTCATAAAAAACTTCTCAATTTTGCATGTGCTACAAGAATTTTTTTAAAATAGTGTAATTAATAAATTTGACATAAGCTAACAACAGTAGTAGTATTAGAACACTAGCACAAATACTTGATAAAACTAATTTCATAGAAAACTTCTCAATTTTGCATGTGCTACAAGACATTTGAAAATATTGTAATCAAAGCATTTGACATAAGCTAGTTATCTCATTTTTTGAGATTTTGGTTATTTTACCATTACCAACAATCAATTTAATCAAGCATAGTTGATGATTTATTTTTGTTTTAGTGTTGTATTTCCTAAATTTTAAGTTCTGTCAACTTTTTTTAAGATTATAATTAGTGTTTCACATTTATAGATGTATTTTGGCATTGAAAAAATGTAACATAATTATTAGAGGGTTCAAAGTTATCGTCGTTGTAGTTTATTCAAAATTGCATTACATATATTTTATAACTCAAAATTTATTTTTATGATCAAAACATTATAAAGAGCTAAATATTATTTTATTGAATAAAAACCATAAAAAAATCCTTAACCATTTTTTTGTTTGAATATTTTTAATAAATTGTCAAATAAAACAACTTTGGAGTTTTTTGTTAATTACATCAATTTAATTAATTTATTTTTTTATTTTTTTAAAAGAAAGAAAAAGGAATTAAAAAATATACTAATATGTTTGAATTTTATGATATTAAGGTTTAATGGTATTTATATTAGCATTAAATTTACATACTATTTTTTTAATTAACATTTGTTACAATTTTAAAAAATGAATAATTTAAAGATATTTATAAAATTTAGTAGTTTATTTCTTTAGTTTTGATTTTTTAGTTTTTTATATAAGTTGAAGTTATAGAAAGATTACACAATTTATTCATATTTTATCTAGATTTAAAAATTAGAATATTTAATATTTCAATCATTATTAATATTAATAACATATTTTTAATAATGTTCATATTTAAAATATTAAACTAATTTTCATCAAATATCAGATTCAATCTAACCATATATATTTAAAAAAATAAAATCAAATACTTCTATACCCTTTTTTGAATATGATGGTCAAATTTAACCACCTCACACCCTAATTTAAAAAGAAAGCAATTCGTGAGGTTGAAAATTAATATTAAAATTGTTAAGTTTTTAAGAGTTCATCAGAATTTTATTCAAATCATTTCATTTGAAAGTATTTATAAGATTGTATGAAAAATATAAAAATAATATATGGGAAATTTGGATGGACTGTTGAATGGTTTAGTTTGACCTCCTTGAATAATTTGAATGGTGACTAGTAATTCGGGACATTTACAAAGAGACTAGTTTAAGAGCTAGATTATGCACTGTCAGCCTAGATAAATTTTCGAGTCATAAAGTACATTATAATAGTGAATAATAATATTTAATTGATACTAATCAATCATCTCATTAAATAAGAACTCAATCAATGAGATTACAATAAAAACATCCTTCCAAAACACTACAAACAAAACCAAAGAAATTTTTGGGTCATGGAATGGTACAACTCGAGACGTCTTGGACTAAACTAGTAAACTAATATAACACGTGATTGGTCAGTAAAAGAGACATGTTTTAATGAATTAGGAAAATATGTTTAAGATGAAAGGATATATATACGACCTCAGCCTAAAATAAATCATAGGTACTCTTTTAGTTTCCTACCTTTAATCTATTTGTATATAATATAAAATTTGGTTTAAACAAGAATTGTAAGGACACTTTTAGCCTTAAATTTATGAATGGAATATATTAGTGTGTTATAATATGTCTAATGATGTTTGAATGCTAAATATAATTTCATTTTATCCTAGAACATGCATTATATAATTCTTATTGAACTCAAGTAGAAATGCATTTCATTGGTTAAAATTTTTCATAATGAAAGTAAAATTACAAAAATATTTTAAATTTTATATTTATATGAGTTTATTTTTAAAAATTTTAGTTAATATGATTATGGCATAGCCGATTCAATTATTGATCAAATTTTTTTGCAAAGAATATTTTGAGTATTATATATTGAAGAACATATCTACTTAATTACATTGGGACACACATAACACACTGTCATACATCTTTAACAATATTTTGTCACCAATGTCAGCTTCAATATACAGTCAATTTTTTTGCATTAATACAAACTCAAAATTTATAATATTATATCATATACAATTTACAACTCAAAATTTATACATATAGTTAAAAAAAAAATTAAACATTAAATCTTATTTTACTAAATAATTTTTTTTTTAAAAATTAATCAAAATTATTTATTTTTTGGACATATTTGTAACATGATGAGTTTGAGTGTAAGTATAGGCTTGAATAAAATCAAGTAATAAAATTTAGAACAATCATAATTTTGTAATTTAATGTTAACGACATCGATTGCATTTAATTTTGAAAAAAAAAAGAAGAAGAGGAATTCAAGAATATACTATTAAGTATAAATTTTATGAGTTTATAGTTTAATGGTGTTTATCTTAACATTAAATTTATATATTATTTACTTAATTAATATTTCTTACAATTTAAAACATAAATATTTTTAATAATGTTTAGTAATTTGTTTATTTAATTTGAAATTTATTATCATTTTATGTTAATAAATTGAGGTTATAGGAAAATTACATAATTTATTATTATTTTGTATAGATTTAGAAACTATAATATTTAATATTTATTTTAATATTATTATGACACATTTTAAATAATATTTATATCTAAATATATATGAAAAATTAGACTAATGTTTATGAAGTGTCATAAAATCCATTTAGTCATTTTTATTTTTTTAAAGGATTAAATACTTTTTATAAAGAAAAGCCTTCAAAATGAATCAAAGTAATTTGTTTTTACTTTAAAATAATTAATGTTACACTTTATATACTAAGTTAGGAAATTAAAATAATTTGATACAATAATTTATGAAAATAAAATTTAATAATTATTTGTAAATGGGAATAATCAAATTTAACAAGTGAAAAAATCATTTTTATGATTGAATTTGAAATATTAATACAATGAATTATAATAAGTTAATAAAAGTAAATGACACTTATTTCTATGTTCTATTTTGTTCTAAGCAAAAATTATATTTCATATTAGAGTAGATGATAGATAGGTGTCAGTAGGGTTTGTGTTTAAATTTTTGTCCACACAACCTAAATCAATATTTGTATCACCAAATTAATTTTTTATTACATGAATTGGTATAAATTATGAACACATATACTCATCATTATATCTCCACATTAATTTTATGTGTACCAATTTATCTCTTAGTTCAAGATATTAATATTGTATAAATCAGAGTAAGAAATTATTATGGTCTAAAAAAATATAATATGTTTTCTATTTACATCTTGAATTATGTCAAAATATTTTTTTGGTCTTTTGTATTTTGGATCGACAAATATATCAATTGATAATAATCATAATTTAATTTTTTGATCTCACATAATCATGTGAAATACATTTTCAAGAGAGTTTGTCTACCATATTTATGGTTATATATCATAATTGTATTCAACTATGAGAACTAAACTATTGCATAACTGTAGTGCTCCACTACTACAAAACAAACTAATAACAATGTGATAATAATGGCTACGCTAAAATTCTACCTTTATTACATTGTTTTTACAAATATACCTTTATTCATTGGTGAGTAAATCTCTAACATGTGAATTTATTGGGCAGAACTAGAGTTGAATCTAGTGGTTCAAGACTTGTTATAGAATATAGTGGCACTATAACTAAATGTGTTTGGTCTTCCCATGAAATATTGATTCTTGACAAGCCTTAAAACATCCTGATTATCATAGAAAAGAACTAGTGGCAAATCTTTAGGAATGTCTATGTCAGACAAAATGTGATGTAACCAAATTACTTCAAACATAGCTCCTCAAGTGGGATGGTATTTTTACTTTATGGATGAGAGAGAAAAAACATATTTCTTCTTACTAATACATGAAATTAGTCCAGATCTAAGATGAAAAATATACCCTGAGGTTGAGTTCTTATCATCAATAAATTCAGCATAGTCTAAGTTTATGTAACCATAAAATAAGAAATTCAAGTTCTTATATTTTAGACCATAATCAACTATACCTCAAACATATAGTAATATATGATTTGTTGTAGCACAATGACATTTATTTGGCTCTACATGAATCTCAAAAGATAGTTGACAAAAAATCATATGTTTATTCTGGTATAAGTCAAGTAAATGAGACTCCCAACAAACTGTCTCTAGTGAGTTTCATCTAATTAAGGTGACTCCTAAGATCAGGATAGTTTTAAACCTTTCCCTATCAGAGTTGACATTGGTTTAAAATTTGTTATCCTATATTTATCAAAGTGTAACTTGGAATATTTAATCTATGAGACAAAAATATGATTTTTCTTTTACCATATCTCCAAGCCAAGATAGTAATGAAGTATCCCTAAATCTATCATGTCAAAGGATTTTTTAAAATCATTATTTACTTCTTGAAAAAGATCATCTAAACATCTTGTAATCACAAGATCATCCACATACAAAAATAGAATGACAATCTTTGTATGTACCTTCTTGATATACAAACTAATATCTAAGGGGATATGAATGAATCTATGTAGAAATAAATGAGCATCAATTTTAATGTACCATGCCCTTGGTGCTTCTTTAAGTAAATAGAGTGACTTAATTAGATGACATATCTTATTTGGATATTTTTCATTAATAAAGCCTTTTGGTTGGGTCATGTATACTTCTTCTTTGAGATCACAATTCAAGAATGCACTTTTCACATCCAATTGCTAAAGATTCCATCCATTTTGTGTTGAGAGTGCATAAATAACTTTGATAGTCTTGATCTCAGTAGTGGGTGCAAAGGTCTCCTCATAATGTATTCCTCCTTACTGATCATATCCCTTTACAACAAGTCATGCTTTGTATTTATCGATGGATCCATCCACTTTGTATTTTGTCTAGAAATCCACTTGTAGCCAATGGATTTATTTGTTATAGGCCAATTAATAAGTTCCCATGCCCCATTTTTTATGACCACATCATATTCAACATCCATGGCCTTATTTCACTAAGGTTGACATAAAGCCTCTCGATTTTTCTCTAGTTTGGTGTTGTAAACTACTAAACTCATCAGTGTGAGACTAATTTCATGTTTTGCCTATCTTTTGGTCTGAACTCTTGATGAAGTATCTAGATTAGAGTTTAGGTATTTGTCCCTAATGGTACTTTCTACCCATTTTGAGCATTGATGTTGATGCTAATTTGATGAAGAATCATCTTCCATATTTCCAAGATCAATGAATAATTCTCCTTGTAGCTTAGCTTCTTTGTGAGAAGATTCTTCATTCTCATCATTACCTATGGGAAAAAGCTATGAGAGGTGGTATGATATGACTCCTTATGTGTCAATTATTTGAATGATGACTCACCACAAACCACTTCTCAAATTTTGTATATCTTCTTTATCTAAGAATCCTTGAGATTATAAGCTTTTAAGGTAGTATTATACCCCAATGTAATGTACTTGAGTGTCTTTGGTTTGATATTCTTCTTATTTTTATTAGAGACATGGAAATAAGGTGTAAAACCAAATACCCTAATATGAGAGATCAATGGCTTATGACCACTTCATATTTAATCTAGATACTTGTCTTGTAAGATATTTTTAGGTGTCTTATTGAGAAGATATAAAATTGTATGAACTACTTGTGCCAAAAATGGTGCATCCAACTTCATAGTAGAAAGCATGCAATGAGCCATCTTCATGACTGAATGATTACATGTCTCTAATATCCCATTATGTTGGGGCATATAAGGAACAATCAGGGGTTATTTGATTTTTGTGTTGTTTCAAAAATCCCAAGAATTCCTTTCATGTGAGTTCCCCCTTGATCTGATTGGAGAAATTGAAGAGGCCTCCTTGACTAGGTGACAACAAGCTAGTAAAAGACCTTAAAATGAGTTAAGAGTTGACTCTTCTTCTTGAAAAAGAACACCCATGTCTTACAAGCTAAATCAGCAACAAAGAGTTAGAATTACTTGAATCCTTAGAAAGAAGTAATTAGGGGTCCACACAAATCAATATGTACCACATTGAGATGATCTTTGTCTTGTGAGGATCTCAACATGAACAAAACCCTATGTTATTTTCTAGTGAGGCATCTAGAGTATATAGGCAAAGAATGAGATAGCTAAGGAAGTCCACAGACCATGGCCTTAGAGATTAGTTGGTACAAAGAACAAACATAAAGGTACCCATATCAATAATACCATAGTGTTTTAGATTCTTCTATAGAGGTAGAGAGAGAAACAACATCAGATGAGATGACATCTAGGGTAAATAATCAATCCTTTAGAAAAGATATAGAAATGACCTAACCTTCTCATGACATGAGACTAGATTTTATGCCATTCTTAATCATGAACTCTACCTTAACCTTTTTATTCAAGAGCTGATTTACAATTAAGAGATTTGTTATCAAGCTAAGGACATACAATACCTCTATGAGAGTAGAGATTTGTGTCCTAGGAGGAATGGTGATAGTGTTAATTCCTTCTACAACATTATCTTTATCTTCTATAAGTTGAACTTGATCTCCAATGGGTTAAGTCATCAGTGAATCAAACAATTCATTGTATCCTATCATATGTTTGGTAGGTCCAAATTTGATCAACCAAAATTTTATATGTAATTTGAAGAGCCAATCCAAAGCTTCTCCTACCAAACTACGTGAAAACAAAACATAGTATATAAACACTATTATAAACTACCTCTTGGCATAGTACATAAAAATTCTTGGATATGTTCTCAAGGGTCACCCTTCCCTTTGTATTTATCAAATTTGGGTGCCTTAATGTGAGGTGGAAAGGTTACTTGGAGAATACTTAAGTCAAATGGATATGGACATATCTTGTTGAACTTATATTTCTTGACTCAGTTTCCCATCTCCAGTCTTGACATAATTTCCTTCATTGAATTCCACTCCTGTATATTTGGTGTATTTGTAGGTGGGATATAATTTTTTTGGAGTGGCATGTGCCCCTATTGTGTTTTTTTAAGGGGTATAAACCCTATGATCAGTGACTTAATTATGATTTACTCATTGAATCTAGTGGGTTGGATGTTGATTCCTAGGTGTTTGGTGGACATTTCCTAGAATCTACCACTCTGAACTATAAGTATATTACTAGTTTTTAGGTATCTGCATTTGGATCACTAAAGGAAGTGTTACTTGGGAGAAACTTGACAAAGTGTTTTGTATAATACCCCCAATATGTGTTTTATTTTTTATCCCTTGATTCTATGTAGGGACAAGAGCCTCTTAGTGATTGAAGAATGTATGTTCTATATCTAGTGACATATGTTGTGAAGCACCCCTAAGTTTGTTTTATTAAGATGAAATTCTAGGATCTATCATAGATTTAGGCTCAACTAGGGTATGTTGTATTTGATCTATCACATTATATATCTCTTTAAAAGCTTTGTTACTGATTGAAGTTGCAAACAAATAATCTATTAAGTCCATGATAAGATCTTTTGCATATTGTTGACTAATTTTCTTGATCTTGGTAGAAATATCTTGATCATTGGGCACATACTCTATGAGTGTTTCCTTTCCTTTGATAGAAGAATCCATTTTGGATTTTGCATTGTGAGCGAGAGCTTGCACTTGTTGTTGTTCTTTTATCCTAACAAGTGTGTTTAATTGATCCATAGGGAAATTTGGTGGTAACCTAGTGCCTGATATTATCAACCTTAATTGGGATTTATCTTTGTCTTTTAAGGGTTGATGTTCATAATAATCTTCTTTAGGCCCTATGGTTATTAGGATTTATTTGAACACAATGGCGTTATCCTGTCCATCATAAAAATGTTTTTCCTCATAACTAGGGCCATAAAAGACCCAACTACGATCATACATTTACGTCATGATTGAAATATTATTCTTTACATTTGATAAGATGCTAAATGTGTTTTGACAACATTTAAAAGGAATGATCAAATTTGTTCAAACAAAAGCTAAGGTAAAATGAGAATATAATAAATGAAATGTTTTAGTGCCACACAATTTAAAATAAAATGGTTACAAATTTACTCAACTTGGATGGTTTACAATTGTCAAATTGAGAGAGTGTAAGATAACTTTGGAACCTAAAATAGTGGCTAACACAATAAACTTAGGTCAAAGATACATCAATACTATAACATATAGATACAACTAAGATGATTTGTGCCTATAAAATTATAAGGAGGTAATTATGATTAGGAAAACAACAATGTGAACAAAGAATCTCAAAATGTGAATCAACATAAAAAAATCCTATGTATAAAGCTAAAAAAATGGGCAACATAAGCCACTATATGGTAATAGGATGTAGAATGGTCCAAAAACTTAGAGCATGAGCGAATACAAGGTAATATAAATCCATAATTAGAATAAAATGATTATGATTCTAGGTAATGACCATTAATCCAAATGGGAAATCACACCCAAATTACTCAAACCAAGTGTGAAAGGTAAACTAATAGCACTATGGATAAGAATTTAAAATAATTTTTACACTTAAATTTTTATATTAAATATGTTGAAGATTCTAAATGAAACTATGAAGATAAGAGAAACCAAATGTGGGTATAATGAGGTGAGAGAATAACATCATCAGGGGAGAAACAGGTGAATATCCTACTTCATATAGATACCCTACTTTAACTAGAAATAAAAAAGATAAAAATGGGGTGATCCTTTGCTGAGGTGACCTCCTCATCCAAAAATGCATGTAGATCTGATTCATCCCCACTTAGACCACTCATGATTTAATTTGTCTTGGAGTACAGAAAGGAAGAGATTGAAATAGTGTTGAAGAAGGAAGAATGTTTATCATCTATAGGTAGTATATGCATATTCATTAACTTTTGGCCAAAACCTCCTCTTTGTCATGCCTAGATCTTAAAGAACTAGTAACTTCTTATGTAAGGAAATTTGGAAATTTACCTATGTGAAAATGTATTTTAAATTTTATAATTTAGATAATTTGAGGATAAAGACTTGATTCAAAACCAACAGTTGCCTTTGAATCATCATCCCCTAGTCATGAAACTATGATTTTCACACTCCAACCCCCTCATTGAACATTTCAATGTCAGACCCATTTATTTTTTATTCTTCATCTCCTTCCCTATATTTGGTCTAATATTTACCTTAAGGTTATAGGTAATACTCTATGAAAGTTTATTTAGACTAACCTAGCCACTTAATTGCATTACCACACTGCTTTTTATAATAATATTAGTCAACATAGACATTTGTAAGCATATTATTATAAAAATGGACCTCAAACTTGTGTACCAATTATGGACTCAGACTCTTGAAAGTGAATTTTAGTTTTATCTATTATTATTGTTTTGAAATTAGACATTTATCATCAGAATGTAGAAATTTTAGGAGAAATAAGGAAACCTCTAGTTGAAAGATAACCTCTCTAGCCACCTTACTCTAGAAAGTGATGATTCAAATAACATAGGAACATAATCTCATTTTAAATATCTCAATCCCATTGAAAAAAAAGAAACTCATTCATTTGAAAAGGATCCTCCTATTTTTCATGTCGAGGGAAACACAATGGCAATTTTAAACTCCCCCCTAAATTAAAAATCTATAAGGGAAGATGCATTGAACCAATTCAAATCAGAATAGTCATCCCATTTTCCACTAGTTAAAAATGAGAAGACAAGGAATACTGGACTATGGTGAGAAGAAAGAGGAAAGGAAGACTCAACAAAGGCTTTATCTATCTCATAGGGCTAGTAGAGGTAGTTTGCAATGCTGAAGATCTACAGATGTTAGATTGGCAATTGGAAGAAGATAGGTGGATTTTTTACTAATTGTTTGTTGTTTTATGTTGTCTTTTATTTTATTTAGTGTTCAGGCAATCATTTTTCATTGGTTTAGTGTTGTGTCCCTTTATCTAATAGAATTAAAAAAAATTGAGCTTTCACTTTTTATCTTTTTATATATTGTAATCATCTCTATGATATTTCAAATCTTACAGTTTAACCTTATCAAATAAACACACACACACACACACACACACACACACACACACACACACACACACACACACACACACACACACACACACACACACACACACACACACACACACAGTTACATCTAAAACTAAAATGTATTGCTTATGCATTCTATATGGTGAGGACTAACAAATTCACATATCATTTTCCTTATCTCATTTTAAGTTTGTCTAAGTATTCACATGTGCAACATTTATGTTTGACAAAAAACATATGCTTTGATTAAGAAAGCATTACTACCTATATATTGTAGCTGCATGCTTAAAATATACCATTTTAACATGGAAGATATCATTCAGTAGTTTTTCATATCAATAGTTTTCCATTTCAAGATGGAAAATGTGATTTTATATGAATAATATATGAGGAATCAAAGAAGGATATTAGTTTTTGGTTTTAAAAATTTCATGTTTTTTATGCAATAAGATACATATGAGGTCACCCTTTGAATTCAGAGAGTTATGGCTAGAATAAAATGCTACATAGTATATTAAGAATGCAATAATTCATTTCTAGTTCACCATTATATACATGCATTGCAATAGGCTTAGTTTGTATGCAGATAAGGAATTGTATATATGGAACACTCTCTCTTTATAATTTTTCAATATCTATCTTCCACATGAACGGTAGGGTTGATCTTTGGTTATGAGAGATATTTGGTTGAACTAGTTGGATTTTTTGTTGGAGACAAAGCACTTCAATGATGGTCTCCTTCTCATGTTTAAAATATTTGGATTCATCATGATATCCTATTAGGTCTTGATGTTTTCACATTGAGATTTTTATTTAGAGTATTGTATTTATTTTAATTCGACAAATCAATGTAGTTATATTTTTAATCTAGTATTGAATGAATAATTTAATAAAATTATAATTTTAAATATTGAATTATTGTATCTATTTTATATTTTCATTGAATGAAAAATAAATGTGGTTCAAGTAACTCATAATTCCAATGAAATTATGAATCATTAATTACAATGAATTTATACTTTCACATTATCGTATTGAATTTAAGTTATGTTATAATGGATTACGAAATAACTAAGAATGCATTGATATTATTTATGTAAATTTATTCAAAAATAAATTTATAAATTAGTTTCTTAAAATCATTATTGAAAGCTAATTTCAAGGCTTTGAATGCAAATTAATAATGTTAAAAGTTAACATTTAAAAAATATTTCAAATTTAATAATTTATATAATTATTATACTATATAAATTTATTTTTTATTTAATCTTTGTATTTTCAAATAATGTGGATTGGTGAGTGATAAATCCATGTACCTCTATTGGATGACTTAGAAAATACATAGGAAAAAAAAGTTGGTACATTTTACAAATGTTTGACTGAAGGTCTCTTGCATATACTATGAGTGTGCATACTTAAGTTAATAAGAAAAGTGTTTGGTTGGTTTTTCACTAGAATGAGAGGTTGATACTCTAAGGTAAAGACTGATAAATAAGATTCTAGCATTTATTTAAGAGAAAAAAATATGTTTGTAGTGTAGATGTTGATTAAGATTTGATTCTTTATATTGTGTTGTGCCACTTATTCATGTTAGTGAAATTCATACATGGATTAGATCTTCCAACCATGATTTATTATTTAAATTCATTGAGTGATGTCTTCAAAAAATTTATTGGAATATATATCTTCTAATAATGGATGGAAAACAAGTGCCCCTCAATGACTCCCTCATTTCTATTATTATGTGATGAGCGATTAGTGTTTAAATAGAAAAGACCACTTTTATAGTGACTCATACTTAATTATAAAAAAGTGATTGGGGATTTTAAATACCATGAGTTGAGGAGAAATATTTTTGAATTTGTTTCATATAATATTGAAACTATTAGGAATATACTAGTATGTTCTTGGAAATTCTATGATAGCAGTCTTATGTTTCTAGTGATTTAAAAAATCCTCTTTCTTCTCTCTAATTTTTTGAGGGTTTATCTGCCTTGAATTATATCCATATTCAAGGTTATTTTCATCCTCTAAATATATATATATATATATATATATATAAACTTCTAAGAACCCTCTCTCTTCAAATTTTAACTCTTTAAGAATACTACTTATGAAAATTGTGTTTATTTTTTAGTATTCATCAAGGTAAATATGGTTACATCTGATTGAATATTTTTAATGGTTATTTTCATTTGAAATTTTGTATAAAAACCTTTGTTATTGATCATAATCATAAATTTAACTAGAACCTTAGAATTGAACAAATAATTTTTGATTTAAGTGTTGTATTCTCTTGCCTTTTAAATGATGTTTTGGGTAGAATAATATCTTCAATTTTTTTTAAAAAATATTAATAAAATTTAAAAATAATTTATTATTTATAACTTCAAAATTAAAATTAATTTCCACATTACCCTATCTTCCTGATGGAAGATGTTATGTTTTCTGTTGAAAAAGAAACCTTAAAATAGTATATGTTATATAAATAAAAGCAATCAAATCCTCGAAAACATAGATTTTATATATTATTTCACAAAAATCATAACATGCCATCATTAAAAATAGGTTGGATACTATAGCAAATGAAAATGCTTGAACAATTTATTCAGATGCAGGAGTTAATTTATACAAAACACAATTGATCAATTAGAACAACCAATAATAAGTAACCTACCAACAAAAACATAACTATAATGTAATTGTCCTATAATTATCCCTAAACAATGTAATAAATAAAATAGTTATGTGAAAATTCCCCCTTTATTACATTGTTTTTATAAATGTACTCCCAAACAGATCAAATCTAAGACATGTTCTCAAATATAGTGGCATTGTGACTCAATGTTTTTGGTCCTCTCATTAAGTATTTGATTCTTGACAGGATTTAACACACACTGATTGTCATAGAAAAGGACTTGTGGTTGATCTTTAGGAATGTCTGTGTCAGATAAAATGCAAAATAACCAAATTAATTTTCACACAACTCCTCGTATGGCATGATATTATACTTTTGTGGATGAGAGATCAAATATAGTTTTTTTTTTTTACTAATCCACAAAATTATTCCAGATTTAAGATGAAATATATATCCAAAAGTTGATTTCCTATCATAAACAGATCTAATATAGTCCATGTCTTTGTAACCCTACAAGAAAAAATTTGAGTTCTTGTGTTCTAGACCATAATCAACTGTAACTTGAACATATCTAAAAACATGCGTTGATGCAATCCAATGATACTTCTTTATCTCTTGCATGAATATTGAAAGATAATTGATAGCAAAGCATATGTCTAGCATGGTATAAATCATGTAAATGAGACTCCCAACAAGTTAGTTATAGTTAGTTTCATCTACTTGAGGTGACTTATAAAACTGGGATAGTTGTAAACCTTTCTCCATCAGAGTTGACATATTTTTTAAGGAGCATCCCATATTTTTTAAGGAGCATCTTGGTATATTTCATATATGAGACAAAAATATGATTCTTCTTTTGCCATATCTCTAAGCCAAGACAATAATGATGTAGCACCAACTCTGTCATGTCAAATGATTTATTCAAGTCATTCTTTACTTCTTCAAAAGTTCATTTGAACTTCCTATGATCATGATATTATCTAGATAAAAAATAATAATTGTAATTTATGTGTCTACCTTCTTGATATACAAATTTGTATTAGAGGGGCTATTAATGAATCTATACTATAATAGATTATCACCAATATTAATGTACCATACCCTTGGTGCTTGATTAAGTCCATAAAGTGTCTTAATTAGAGGACATACCTTATGTAGATGATTTTCATCAGTGAAGCCTTCTCGCTGGGTCATGTACACTTCATCTTTGAGATCACTATTTAAGAATACACTATTCATGTATATCTGTTGAATACTCCATTTAATTTGTGCTATGAGTGTCCAAAGAAATTTAATGGTCTTGATCATAAAAATGGGTGAAAATGTGTCCTTCTTACTGGTCATATCCCTTTTAAATAATTTGTGCTTTGTCTTTCTTGATAGATCCATCTGCCTTGCATTTTATCTTAAAAATTGACTTGTTTCTAATGGATTTATTTACTATAGGCAGATCGACAAGTTCCTACATCCCATTTTTTATGAGGGTATATTATTCATAATTCATGACCTTATCCCATTGAGATTAACATAAAGCCTTTTGAAATATCTTTGGTTTGGTGTTATCAACTACTAAAATCATCAGTGTGAGATTAAATTCATGTCTCACCTATCTTTTAGTTCAAACTCCTTATGAAGTGTCTTGATTAGTGTTTAGGTGTGAGTCCATGATGGTGTTTTCTACCCATTTTTATGTTGATGTTTCTACTAATTTGATGAAGAATTATCTTCCATAGTTCCAAGATAAATGAATAATTCTCCTTGCAGCTCACCTTCTTTGTGATCAAGTTCTTCATTCTCATCATCTAACTGTGGGAACAGTCTATGAGTGGTCATATATTTTGACTCCTTATGTGGTAATGAACCAAATGATGAATCATCAAAAGCCACATCTTGACTTTCATATATTTTTTGTGTCTCATGACCTAGGAGATGATATAATTTTGGGGTAGTAATATACCCTAATAGAAGGCACTAATGTGTTTTTGGTTTGATATTTTCCCTCTTTTTAGCAGGGACATACATATAAGATATACAACCAAATAATATAAGATGAGAGATCAAAGGTTTTTGACCACTCCATACCTCTTATGGCATCTTGTCTTACAAGATATTTGTAGGTGCCATGTTGAGAAGATATACAACTATTTGAACTGCTACTGCCCAGAATGGCACATCCAACTTCATAGTGGAAAGCATGTAACAAGCCATATCCATGACTAAATAATTTTATCATTCTACTATTCCATTTTACTATGGAATATAAGGAGCAGTCAGGTGTTTTTTGATTTCATG
The DNA here is from genome assembly GCA_037957365.1 of Torreya grandis. Lineage (NCBI taxonomy): Eukaryota > Viridiplantae > Streptophyta > Pinopsida > Cupressales > Taxaceae > Torreya > Torreya grandis. The sequence continues at coordinate 3,295,513 of JARHVA010000563.1, read as the reverse complement.
TTTCTTAAAAAATGTCAATAATTCCTTTGATGTGATTTCCCCCTCGATCTAAGTAGAGAAGTCAAAGAGATCTCCCATGTCTTACAAGATAAATCATCAGTAAACAACCAAAAAAGTACTTGAATTCTTTGAAATAAGTAGGAAGGGATCTACACATATCGATATATATCACATTAAGATGATCCTTGGCTTATGAGGAACTCAACTTTAACATGACCCTATGTTGTTTATTGACAAGGTATCTAGGGCAACATGCAAAGAATGAGACAACTAATGAGTTCCACAGACCATGTCCTTAGAGATGATCTAATACAAAGAACCAACAAAAAGGTGTCAATATCAATAATGCCATAATGTTTTAGATTCTACCACAGTGGTAGAGAGAGGAGCAAAATCAGATGAAGTTACATCTAAGGCAAATAACTGATCCTTGAAAAATATTCTACTAAGGACATAATCATCCCATGAGAGGTAACAGGATTTTGTGCCATTCTTTATCATGAACTCTACATTAGCCTTTTGATTCAAGAGATGACCTAGAGAAAAGAGATTTGTTGTCAGGCCAAGGACATATAGTACATTTGTGAGAGTACAAGTTCATGTCTTGAGAGAAATGATGATAATGATAATTCCTTCTACAACATAATCATGGGTCGAGTTATAAGTGAATAAAATAGTTAATTGTATCCTATCATATGCTTGCTAGCACTAGAGTCGATCAACCAAACTTTGTTTATGTGTGACAAGGTTTGGGAGACAAAAACTACATCTTTATATGTGTTTCTAAATTTTGCTTTTATGGTTACAAACTTTTTAGATTTATCATACTGGTGATTTTGTGTTGCTACATATTCATACTATTTCTATCATCAAAGACATATTTTGGATTTATGTGAATCATCTCTACTAGATGTTCCCTCTTAACTAGATGAGACATGTGTCAATGCATTATACCAGCATCTGTCAATATCATATGTATTGATGCATCAAATATAACACCATCTTTTTTTACTTTTTGATTTATTTTATTGTTGTGACTACTTTGGTGTTCCTTTTGAGAAATTTGAGGCACATTACCTTGAATCAAAGCTTTATCCTCAAACTCTTCTTGCATGGACTAGATAGTTTCTTCTTATCTAAATAGATTCACCAATTATTTGAAAGACATTACTTGCTTTGTGATATTCAATATCATGGTGAACATGTGAAATTGAGAGGGGAGAGCTCTCAATATGATCAGAAGTAACAACTTATCCTCAATATTTTCTCCAAGTGCAATTAATTCTGCTCTTAGTTATGCTACCTGGGATAAAAATTCCTCAACTTTCTCACCATCTTTAATATTGAGAGTATGAATATTGAACTAGAGTGGAGTATCTTCATCTAATTTTTTACCTCATCAATGGTGGACAAAATATCCCAAGCCTCTTTAAATGTTATTGCATCATAAATATGAGGTTGAACCTTCTCGATGACACTGAGTGTGATCAACATCAGGGCTTTTATTTTTTGCTTGTCATATTTGGTTCACTCATCAAATTCAGTAGGATGGATCACTACACTAGAGATGATACCTTGTAATTATTCAAATTGAAGAATCATTCACATCTTCATCTTCTACATGACAAAATTTTCCCCTTTGAGAAGTTGGGTATTAGAGAATAGGATTTTAGGTGCAATTTTTTTTTGTTTTACTTTATTAATACAAAATTTTACACTCAAAGTAGTATTTTATCATTAAAAATTATCTATAAAAAATGTACCTTGAAAACTTCAATAGATTCCTCCAGTGGTTCTACAAACATTATGCTTCTTGGCCACTTGGTTAGATGAAACCAATAGAATGCTTTGATTAGACTACTCTGGTCTAGTTCCTCTATTGTGCATTGATAAAACTACCATGTTGTGGTTACTTTGATCAGATTCTACTTTTAGGATATCAACAAATCTTCCATGCTTCACGCTATGAGATTTTTTAGCAGATTGAAACCTTTGGATTTTAGCATATTCCTCCATGATTCTTGATATGAGTTTGTTGATCTCTCTGACGATTATAATGAGCCAATGGAATGAGAAAATATAATTCTTTGACCAAACACACATCACTATGACTTCAACTTTATTTTAGGTATCAATCAACTATGTTAAATGCTTTGATTAGGTAAGTTCACCACTTGCCTTTTATTTTTTAGCTCAAGGCAACAATGTAATAAATAAAATAAAAATCATAATTAATCGGTTGAAACAAATGATTCTAAATAAATACCAAAAATAATGTAATTGTAACTTAATTGTCCTACAATTATCCTTAAACAATGTAATAAACAAAATAGCTATAGTAACATTTATAATATTGATAAATAGTTAAAGTTATGGGTCATCCATAATTAAATATCCCTATCATCTAATAGAAATCTATTATTAAAAAAAAAAAAATAAAACATTTAATTTTTTTATAAGGATGAAAATATAAAAGATCATTTTTTGTTGTTTTATTATAAGGATATAATTAACCACAAACTTAATGATTTATCATACCTATTTAAGGTTGCGAACATGAAAAAGATCATTATTATTATAATAAAACTAAGAATTAACTCACACAATATTTTATCAAAAATTATAGATATACACTCATAAAACAACATGGGAAATAAGATCATTTACATTCTCCAAGGAGGTCAAACTTTCACTTTTGGCTACGCAAGGTTAATCAGACCTTCTCAAATATTTGTTTTATACACATGGTCCTTCACTTTTAAAGTGTCTAAGATTTAATTCAAATCAAATCCATCAATTGTCCATCCAAAATTCATATCATTATGTCAAAGGGTTTTATTATATCATTTTAAAACTCCCTCTAACAGATATGAAGTTGATATTTTTTTCTAAGGTAGTTATATGAAGATGAGAATTTTTTATCTAAGGTAGTTTTTCATTTTTACTAAGAATTTGTGTTAGTGATTTAGAGACTTTATTTGAAGTAGTTTTTTTTTTTTACCAAGCATTTGTGTTAGTGTTCTATAAATTTTGTCTAAGGTAGTTTTACTACACATTCATACCATTTATCTAATAATAATATTGTTGTTAGACCATCACTACATTCAAAATTATGAATTTTGGCGAGATGAATTTCCATAAAATACTTCCTTCCTATCCAAAAAATACTTCTTTCCTTTCCTAATATTCTATATTTTTCAAAGTCTATTATTATTTTGTTCATGTTTGGTTCTATAGCACCCAGATCTGCACATAATGGGTTTAAATGCTAGGGATGGGCATTTTTACATACCTGATTATACTCTAGAATTCACTATTGAATTGATTTTTATTGTTCCTTAGTTGAAATATGCCTCCATTTAAGGTGTTTTGTACACTAAAAATTTAACTCCCCTATATCATATAAAGAATCACCATTTGAATTAAGGTCAAATAGATTTTCATTGTACATGGGAAACTAAAGGCCTTCCACATGAAATTTGACACATGTTGATTAATCTATTACTTTGAGGGCCTATGACGAGATGAATGGTATGAATTTAGGAGATGATATCATCACTATAGTTCAAGATATACCCAATGAATATAGTGACATTGAATGCCTTCATTCTATGATATCTCAGAACATGTAAAGACATTTATTTAAAATCCTACATGAGTTTTGGGATAGAAGAATTTATATGGATAATAGTTGTGATTTAATAGAGGAGTATGGTAATCATAGAGAAAATATATGTGTATAGCTTCTGAGTAGTTATATTGGAAATAATTATGCATCAAAAATGTAGAGGAAGATCGAATTGCTGGTAGCAAATAGCAGCAGATAAATATTATGATTCATAGAGATGCTTTTTAAATTTGTAGAAAGTAATATTTTGTGATCCTTATATCCGATCAGATAAGTTTATGTCCACAATGAAGGTGAAGTGAGAATGAAAGAAAATAATGATTTTTTCTCTCTTTAAGAGCGGTTTTGAGATCCCAAGATGCTATCAAGATTAAGAATATTACATTTCTATAATTATCAGAGAAAATCTTGTATTTTTTGAAAAATCTTATATATGGTACCTCACTAAACCAAGTAGCAGGAATGGAGTTGGCTTATTAAATTGGACTTGGATCTCCCAAACACGCCAGCCAACATTGATCAATATGAGGTCCTTTAAGGCCAACTGTAATTTTAAAATTGTGAAAATTGCAAATTATAGTTGGAGTTCCCATTTACCTAAGGGTCATAGTGCAAATGAGAATTTTCAAGGCCATTTTTAAATTTGTAAATTTACAAATTACAAATTATAGTTAGATTTACCATTTCATTGAGGGTCCTTGTGCAAATGGGAACTTTCAAGGCCATTTAAAATTTTGAAAATTTACAAATTGCAAATTGTAGTTGGAGTTCCCATTTCCCTAAGGGAACTTTTTAGGGAAATGGGAACTCCATCTATAATTTATAATTTTATAAATTGCAATTGGAGTTCCCATTTCCCTAAGGGAACTTGTTAGGGGAACTACAATTATGAATTAAAATTTTGCAATTTACAAATTTTAAAATTGCTTCTAAGTTTAAATTTTCCAAATAGAAAGAAAACTACAAAATTACAAATAGGACCTGGATTTCCCCAAAACAAAGAAAATTACAAAATTTTAAAAGGAACAAGAATTTCCCCAAAAGTCCAAAAAGTGAAAGTTATTTCATTTATGCATTAAAAAATGTGGAGGTAACCATAAAATAAAAATTTGAAAAAAGCAAATTGTGTAAAATCAAGTTAGAGCAAAAAAAAAAGGTAAAAATATCCTAAGTTTTGCATTTTCCATTGTTTTGCTTGTTCAAACACCTCCATTAAAAAAACATTTTAGGAATTCAAGATCAAGGTGGGCCACTCCAATGAATATTTCTCAAGTAGCCAAACATTTGGGGTGTTTAAATACCATCATTACAAAGTAGGGTTATTCTATGGCATGCATATGAAGAAGGGCAATTGTCAAGAAGATTCTAGATTTACAAATGAGTGGTCAAAGGCATTTTGAGGCTGTTTCACAAGAAGAAAAAGATATTATTTTTTGCTAAAGGCAAATATTCTCTTTTAGACTTAGCTAAAATTCATTCCATCCAAGGAGAGCAAAGGGTTGCTACAAATATTCATAATTAATTGTAGAGGTAGTTACAACAATGATTTCTCATGCAAAGGGATGAAGATTCTAGGTGTGGAAAGGATAATTTTATAGCTGGGAGCATCTTCATGTAACTTTGAGTGTTGACTACAATTTTACAATATTGTAAATTGCTACCAGCACACCCAGATTATAAAATGTGGTAAAAAATATATGAATATATGTCTTGTCCTCTATTTTAAGGTGGTTGATGGTATTTATTTTTCTCTCTAAGTCTAGGATCTTCAAAATTTTGTGATTTATTATTGTCTATATGTATTTTCTCCCTTTTTGAGGTGGTTGTATATGTACATCCATTACCAAGCTTTGAGAACATGTTTATGTCTACCTTGTCAAAAGAGAAAAATCACCATCCGTCTCCCCATGAAATCATTATGGAAAATGATGTAAGGTTCAGTTGAAAATTTAATGAGAATACTTGTGGTTTTTACTAGTTCCTTTTTATGAAGTGAAATAATATGTTTTAAAAATATTGTTGATTAGATATTTGGTTCAATGCTTACTATTGGTTATCATTTTGAGCATAGACCTGGATTATAAACCCTTTTAATAGTTTAATTTCAAAATATGTTGTTGAATAACACATTAAGACACCTTCGGTTTATGAATTAATGGGAAAAGGTAAACAAAATTCTACTTGTATTGTATGTTCTAGGGATTCAAGAATCATTTGGGTATTTGCATTTTGTTATATATAATGTTTACATGTGATATTTATGGGAAGGTAAATAGTAAAGTTTATATTTACTAAGAGGAAAATATAAGTTACTTTAACTATAACTATATGGTTAATATAGTAAGAGTCTTGATATTATATTGTTAGTGATAACCATATAATATCTCATATAGTTTATCATATTATATTATGGGTTAGTGAGTTGAGAGTTTATAGGGATCTGGGAATCCCTTATTATATGAAGCATTAGTCCTATATATTTGTATTGTGTTCGTATTATTTGTTAATGAGATAAAATATTATTATTGTGAGTTTAAATTAATTTTCCTATGTACTCCTTGCATTCGGCTCCTCAAATTTATATCAGTGGTATCATAGCAGGTTTTTCAATAGTCATGAGAGTATATGAGGGTAATGTGACTATGATGGGTTGATGTAAATCCTATTGAATAAATTCATGGATCCAAGTTTTTCATAATTTTGGTGGCATGTTAATATTAGATCAATTAGATCAATTTATTTTTGGACTAAAATAGATATATTATCATTTCTTGGTGATGAATTATTTAGATTGTTAGATCACATTTACCTCAGCATGCAAATCTATTGTCATCAGTGTTTATATCTCTATACAAATCCATGTGTATTATTTGATAAAGATTGGGATTTTTTCATATCTATTGGTTACTGATTACTACATCTATTTACTGAGAGGCAAATATTAGTTACTATAACTATAACTATATGGTTAATATAGTAAGATTCTTGATATTATATTGTTAGTGATAACCATATAATATCTCATATAGTTTATCATATTATATTATGGGTTAGTGAGTTGAGAGTTTATAGGGATTTGGGAATCCCTTATTATATGAAGCAGTAGTCTTATATATTTGTATTATGTTCGTATTATTTATTAATGAGATAAAATATTATTATTGTGAGTTTAAATTAATTTACTATGTACTCCTTGCATTTGGCTCCTCAAATTTATGTCAGTGGTATTAGAGCAGGTTTTCCAATAGTCATGAGAGTATATGAGGGTAATGTGACTATGATGGGTTGATGTAAATCCTATTGAATAAATTCATGGATCCAAGTTTTTCATAATTTTGGTGGCATGTTAATATTAGATCAATTAGATCAATTTATTTTTGGACTAAAATAGATATATTATCATTTCTTGGTGATGAATTATTTAGATTGTTAGATCACATTTACCTCAGCATGCAAATCTATTGTCATCAGTGTTTATATCTCTATACAAATCTATGTGTATTATTTGATAAAGATTGGGATTTTTTCATATCTATTGGTTACTGATTACTACATCTAAAAATTTATTTGATATAATAGCTTCAATGGCATTTAGTTCAAAATTGGATCATTAATATTTGTTAGTGCTCTCATCTCTTAACATTGACCGTTCACCCTGTTGTTGTTTTGCACCATTAAGCCCATGCCAAATTTTAATTTGAAGATTTTATATTCTTTAAGGGTTAAAGATCTGATTTATATAGTTTTGATTTAATGTGATCAACTGATTTAATGTGATCAACAACATTGTATAGTGCATCCTTAATATAGAAAAGCATCTAACATCTCTAAGCAACCAAATTCATTATCATTAATATGTGTTTAGTCTCACCTACTACCAGATTCATGTTCATATTTAGCCATGCCTATTTGATTTGCATTACTTTTGCTTCAGTTATTTACCAATTCACACCTACCTTGCTAATTTTTATATGCATCACTTGATTTGGAGTTCCTTAGCTCCCACCTCATCACTGAAGTTCTTTGCTTCATGCCTCAAGCTACAACCTGTATCCATGTCATCTCATAATCCTATATAATGTATTATAATTGGCATTTGCATTCTCCTTTTAAGGCAACCATCATGTAAAATACTTGGTGAGCCTCACAATCCTATTGGATCTACTACCTCAAACCTAAGCTCAACCAATGCATGTAATTTTCAATTGGTTATTATATGATTTTAATTTTTTATTAGAGTTGAGTCAATTTTTTCTTTAGATTTAGTTTTTATTTTTATAAACTTGTTTTGGTATAAGTTTTGTTAAATCTAATATTTAATTGGATTTTAATCATTGGTAGTCAAATTGTCAAAAATATTTGTATGTCAACTATGAGTCATTGAGTCATTATCATTTGAGTTTATTATCAAAAAGATTCGGTTCTATGTCAAAAATACAAAGTGATTATATATATCACAAGGTCAAAGTCATAGTGTATCATCTTCATTGTCAACATTAAAATATCAATATTTTGTTATGAGCCAAAAGTCAAAATTGTAAAAATAAAATTAAAAATTACGTTATAGATGCATTTTCAGTGGAAACCAACTACTAAGTTAACCATTTCACATTGTGGGAGGGAATGATACAATAAATAATGTGAAAATATGTGTGCTTCATTGACATACTATTTGAGTGAGCATCGACATAATGGAGGCTAGAGGCTACACAGAGGTTGAAGGTCTTTCAGTGACCTCTTATTAGTCGCCAACGATGGGGCTGCATCATGTTTTGGTGATTTTGTGTGGTGTGTATTTATTTTTAACATGGTGTGAATTTTAGTTTTTTCAATATGTTAATTTTTTGGAAATTTTCAAATTGTAATATTGGGGAACATAAAGAAATGTTTCATTTTCCATGTGGAACCAAACTGGATAAAGTCAAGGAAAACTACCAGTGGTAGTGGTAGTCTTCTTTACTATGTGAGATTTAGTGGCACGATCCTACATAGTGGCTACAAGTAAAAATTTTATTTCTTACAAGGTCAAAAGTGACACTTAGTGTATGTTTTCTTTTAGTTCTACTTTGGTGTACAAAAGATGTAAATGAAATCTTGATGTTTTGACTACTAGTAGAAAACATTGTAAAGTGTGTCTCTATGTTTTTTTTAACACTCATACATTTGGAAAGGGTTGGTGGTTGATCTAAAAAACCATAGACATAAAAAGGTAGATAAGCTTTTACTGGTATAATAGTCCTCTAACTATTTTCCTTCTTTATGAAGATGATCCACTAGTGGAATTCCAAGTGCATTATTTTCATAGAGTAAATGTGGGATGATTTCCTCTGCATACTTTCAGTCATGTGCAGCAAGACAATTAGCCAGTTGGAAATTTACATGCCTTTCTTTGATCCATATTATGAAGAAAGACCATGTAACACATTGTAGTAGAAGAAAGAGTTATGTTGTACCATGTCAACATTAAGGGGATGAATGTTACGGATAATGTTTACATGTGATATTTATGGGAAGGTAAATAGTAAAGTTTATATTTACCAAGAGGTAAATATTAGTTATTGTAACTATAACCATATGGTTAATATGGTAATATTGTTGATATTATATTATTATGGATAAAAATATAATATATCATATAGTTTATCACATTATATTATAGGTTAGTGAGTTAAGAGTTTATAGGGATTTAGGAATCCCTTATTATAGGAATCATTATTCCTATATATTTGTATTATGTCCATATTGTTAATTAATGAGAGTGAATATTATTATTGTGAGTTTAAATTAATTTTTCTAAGTACTCATTGCATTTAGCTCTTCAATTTTATATCACATTTCATATGCACCAATAAATGCAAACCACTCCTAGTGTCTCCTAGAGCTTGCATATAAGTTTTTGCATCTTTACAAAGGAATAATGTCATGAATGTTGAAAGAATCCTTGCTATATGAAAACTACCAACACACTACCACTCTTCATATCTATATAAATTTACTACCCTATCATACCCTATAATAATATTGTAAGGCTAGCTGAAGTAAATTTTCAATGCTCAAGATCCACTTAAGCTAGATGGGAAATTAGTAGAATATAGAAAAAACTTCATTCCATCTAAAAGGGATATTATAAGTAGTTTTCAATGCTGAAGATTTGCTAAATGTTGATGCAAAATTAGTAAAAAATAGGTAGACATTTTTTGTTGATTATTTATTCTATTATGTACATTTTTGTTCATTGCCTATTTTTCTATTGGGCATTTGGGTAACCATTTTTTGTACATTTAGTGACATGTCTCATAGACAAATAGAATAGTTATTGTGGGTAAGTTCTAACATTTTATATTTTTGTCCATTATAAGGATCTAGGGCCTTTCAAAACCTGAATTTTAACCCTATAAAATAAAAAGTAGAAAATCTAAAGTATTTGATGCATGACAAATATATAAGATAAGATTAATGAAAAATATATTTGAACTGTAATTAAATATTATGAAATTTCATTTCCTCATACCAAAAACTTATTCCCAAAAAATGTAATGTATATATCTTCTTTGTTTAGTGTTTTTTTTTTGGTTCAAGTAAAATGAATTATTTTTACACTTTTGGTGGCATACTAAATGTAGCGAGATGCTTATTATATTTTTTATTATATTGTTTGAAATTTTTAAATCAATTACTTTACATAAAATATATGATTTTGCGTATTTAATCAAACCTATTACCTATGAAAACATTCCCTTTGTGAAAGAAGCATTTTCAATTGATGAGATTATACTATCAAAAAAAATGACGTGAAGCATTTAATAAAACTATTCAAATGTCTAAAATATTTAATATGAATAAGATAATCACATCCCATTAAATGGATACTAAAAATATTATTTATCTATAATGTAAATTTGTAAAAATACATGCTTGAATGCTCAAAACAATATATGTCCTAAATTATCTCATTTGTATTTGTTTCTAAAATGAAATATTATCAAATATATGCTTGAATGCTCAAAACAATACTTATAGCCATGTTTAAAAATATGTTCCTTGGTTTGATATTTTCTTAAGAATATTAAAGTTATTGAAAATATACCAAATTTGAAATGCATGTTTCAAGTCATATAAGATATCTAAGTAAGAAAGAAGGTTTTTCATTTGATATTTTATTAATATTATTAAAGTTATTTAAATATATATTTTTCATATAATAAATGATGTAAATATAAATATTTACATTTAATTTTATCAATTTTATAATGTTGCATGTGTTGATGGTCTAACAACAATAGTAGTAATAGAACATAAGTACAAATACTTGATAAAAACTACTTTCATAAAAAACTTTTCAATTTTGCATGTGCTACAAGAGAGATTTTAAAATATTGTAATTAAGAAATTTGACACAAGCTAACAATATTAGTAGTAATAGAACACTAGCACAAATACTTGATAAAACTACTTTCATATAAAACTTCTCAATTTTGCATGTGTTAAAAGATATTTGAAAATATTTTAATAAAAAAAATTTACATAAGCTAATTATTTCATTCTTTTGAGATTTTGTTTATTTTACCATTACCAACAATCAATTTAATCAAGCATATTTTATGATTTATTGATGTTTTAGTGTTGTCTTTCCTAAATTTTTAGTTGTGTCAAATATTTTGAAGATTCTAATTAGTGTTTCACATTAATAGATGTATTTTGGGATTGAAAAATGTATCTTAATTATTAGAGCGTTCAAATTTATCATCGTTGTAGTTTTCTCAAAATTACATTACATATATTTTATAACTAAAAATTTATTTGTATGATCAAAACATTATAAAGAGTTAAATATTAATTTATTGAATAAAAACCATATTTTTTTTTACATATTTTTAATAAATTATAAAATAAAACAACTTTGGATTTTATTGTTAATTACATCAATTCCATTTAGTTATTTACTTTTTAAAAAAGAAAGAAAGAAAAAGAAATTCAAAAATATACTAATATGTTTGAATTTTATGATATTGAGGTTTAATGGTATTTATATTAGCATTAAATTTACATATTATTTATTTAATTAACATTTGTTACAATTTAAAATAATGAATATTTTAAATATATTTATAACATTTAGTAGTTTATTTCTTTAATTTTGAGTTTGTTAGTTTTTTAAATGAATAAGTTGACGTTATAGGAATATTACACAGTTTATTCATATTTTATCTAGATTTAAAAATTAGAATATTTAATATTTCAATAAATATTAACATTAATGACACATTTTAAATAAAGTTTATATTTAAAATATTAAACTAATGTTCATCAAATATCATATTCAATCTAACCATTTCTATTTAAAAAAACTAAAATCAAATACTTCTTGTAAAAAGAGAGATTTCAAAATGAATCCATATAATTTATTTGGGTTAAATTTGATTTGTACCCTTATTTGAATATGCTGGTCAAATTTATCCACCTCACACCCTAATTTAAAAAGAAAGCAATTCGTGAGGTTGAAAATTAATATTAAAATTGTTAAGTTTTTAATAGTTCATCAAAATTTTATTCAAATCATTTCATTTGAAAGTATTAATAAGATTGTATGAGACATATAAAAATAATATACGAGAAATTTGGATGGACTGTTGAATGGTTTTGTTTGACCTCCTTGAATAATTTGAATGATGACTACTAATTCGGGACATTTACAAAGAGACTAGTCTAATAGCTAGATTATGCACTGTCAGCGTAGATCATTTCTGAGTCATAAAGTACATTATAATAGTGAATAATAATATTTTATTTATATATAATCAATCATCTCATTAAAGAATAACTCAATCAATGATATTACAATAAAAACATCTTTCCAAAACACTACCAATAAAACCAAAGAATTTTTTGGGTCATGAAATGGTATGACTCGAGATGTATTGGATTAAACTGGTAAAATAATATGACATGTGATTCATCAGTAAAAGAGATGTGCTTCAATGAATTATGAAAATACATTGAAGTTGAAAGCATATATATACAACCTTAGCCTAAAATAAATTGTAAGTACTCTTTTAGTTTCCTACCTTTAATCTATTTGTATATAATATCAAAATTGGTTTAAACAAGAATTGTAAGGACACTTTCAGCCTTAAATTTATGAATGGAATATATTAGTGTGTTATAATATGTCGAATGAAGTGTGAATCCTAAAGATAATGTCATTTTATCCTAGATCATGCATTATATAATTATTGTCAAACTCAAGTAGAAATGCATTTTCTTGGTTAGAAATTTTCATAATGAAAGTAAAATTACACAAACATTTTCAATCTTATATTTATATGAGTTTATTCATTAAAATTTTAGTTAATATGATTATGGCATAGCTGATTCAATTATTGATCAAATTTTTTTGCAAATAATATCTTGAGTATTGTTTATTGAAGAACATATCTACTTAATTATGTTGGGACACACATAACACATTATCATACATCTTTAATAATATTTTATCACGAATGTCATCTTCAATAAATGGTCAATTTTTATGCAATAATAAAAACTACAACATCTTTATTTAAATGTTATTTGCTTTGGTAATACTATCATTAATCAAATGGGATTATGAACTATACTATCATACAACTAACATGATTTTTGTCATGATATCATTAAAAAATAGTACTTAATTTTTAAAACCATCCTTATTTGTCTGCACATGTTTAATCTCACAATATTTTTCAATTTGATTGATTTGATAATCTTTTCTCTCACCTCAAAATGGATACATACATAGGAAAAAAACATAATAATTTTAATTATACGAAACTAACAGGCTTTATATATTATATTATTCATTATGAAAAAAATCCTAAGAAGTTAATAAATATTGGTTGAGAATGTGACAATGGATATGAAATATTTTTTTAAAAATGGAAATGGGAAGGAAAACTAGAGCATTAAAACGGAAAATTCTGGGTGATTGAGTGGTTGTAGAATAAATACCTCAGAATGATGGAATCGTAGTTTTCAATTGATGGAATGGTGGTCATAGAACGATGGAATTTCTATTTCATAGCGATATAATAGTGTAGTTTGATTGATGAAATAATGAACACTTATTATAAATAATGAAGGGTGAAGGAAGGGACATTGAAAATGGCACAACCCTATCAATGGTGAGATTGGGTTAGAAAAATCCATAAAAAAAGATTCATATATTAGGGGAAAAATATCTATCCTATTTAATGTGAAGGTACCTTAAGAAATAGAGGGTACATTTTAAAATTTTGAATATAAAAATAGGAGGAAAAATCAGAATGAAAAAATAAATTATCTATAGTGATGGATTGAAGAGAAGTGAGTCTTTGCATTTTCAAAAACAAAAATTAGAATTGAAGATGATGATTCCAATTTTTATTTAAAATATTTCAAAAAATGAACAATTAAATGCAAAATTATATGAAAAATATACCCCCATATTGATAAGGTATGAAATGTAGATGTATAATAAAAAATGTTAAATTTCTCTCTTTTCCAACAATTTCTTTGAAATAATGTTTTTTTCCTAGAAATTATAGACCCTTTTTTTAATTTATATAGTATCTTCTTCTTAAGTTAAAGCAGTTTATTTTTCTGACCAGGATCTATTAGTTTCAACTATCTTACTAAAGCCTCATATTATCGATGTTTGGGTTAATATGTTTGCTCATCCTGTGGATTTTTGGGGAGAAATAAAAAAATATGGAATGCCATTGGTGAAAAACTAAAAAATCTAAAATATTTTAAAAAGTGAACAATCAATACAAAATTATATGAATAAGACCCAATATGGATGAGGTATGAAATGAATTCAATAAGATGTAGAATGAAATTTTAAAAATCTTTTTTTTTCAAATAATTTGTTTGAAATAATGTCTTGTTTACTACAAATTTTAAACTCTTTTTGAAATATATATAATAAATTCTTAAGTAAAAGCAGTTTATTCTTTTGACTATAGATTATGGGTTTTAATTTCCTTATTGAAAACTCAAATATCATCCATGTTTGGGTTAATATTTATGCTCACCCTATGGAGTTAAGGTTTCTACTTTGGGTTCCAACATCCCAAGTATGATTTTCCACTTCCTCCTTTTACAACTTTGACTCATGTTTAATGCATTTTTTTATGATTTTATTTAGTTTCTTTGGTTTCTTAGTTCTATAACATATTATCATTTAATCTTTCTTGGTATTTAGCTACTTTTATCCTTCGACATGGAGGATGGACTATGAATTATATTATATTATATTATATTATAGTTGTATCTATTAATATTTAATATAATTTTTTAAATTAATAATAATGATAATGATATGTTCTAATAGTAAAAATGATCTACACATAAATACTTATTCTAAAATATTTTATAATAAATAAAGAATATGAAAATTAAAAAACTACAAGTTATAAATTGTATACATTATTTCTCTCCCTTGCTAAAAGATAATTACTTCTTTTTTCTTAAATTCAAATGATGATTATATAAGGCATATTAATTGTAAAAAAAAACATACACAAATATCCTCTCTCAAAAATTTAAAGATGATTAAATAGAAAACGTTAATTATACAATAAAAGAAAGTTACAGAAATTTCATTTCTTAAAATGGAAAATTTAGTTTAAAAACTAAATGGAATTACACAAATTCCCTTTATTTTAGCTATAAGACATTAAATAGTAATTCAAAATTAGTTTTAGAAAGAATATTCTATGATTTCATCATTTTTTAGTGTTGTCTTATCTAAATTTTTTATTTGGGTTAATTTTTCAAATATTTTAATTAGTGTTTCACATGTATAAATGCATTTTGGATTTAGAAAAATGCAACCTAGTTGTTATAGGGTTCAAGATTATTCTATTTGTAGTTGTTTCAAATATTATATCATATATAATTTAAAACTTAAAATTTATACATATAAATTAAAAAAAATTAAACATTAAATCTTATTTTACTGAATAAAAATGTGAAAAAAAAAATTAATCAAAAATATTTATTTTTTAGACATATTTGTAACATGATGAGTTTGAGTGTAAGTATAGGCTTGAATAAAATCAAGTAATAAAATTTAAAAGAATTATAATTTTAGAATTTAATGTTAACCACATTGATTGCATTTAATTTCCAAAAAAAAAAAAGGAATTCAAGAACATACTATTATGTATAAATTTTATGAGTTTAGAGTTTAATTGTGTTTATCTGAGCATTAAATTTATATATTATTTACTTAATTAATATTTGTTACAATTTAAAACAATAAATATTTCCAATAATATTTAGTAATTTGTTTATTTAATTTGAAATTTAATATCATTTTATGCTAATAAATTGAGGATATAGGAACATTGCACAATTTATTATTATTTTATTTAAATTTAAAAATTATAATATTTAATATTTATTTTAATATTATTATGACACATTTTCAATAATATTTATATTTAAATATATATGAAAAATTAAACTAATGTTTATCAAGTGTCATAAAATCCATTTAATCATTTCTATTTTTTTAATAAAATAAAAGACTTTGAAATGAATCAACATAATTTATTTGGATTAAATTTGATAGAAATCTTTATTTAAATGCTGATCAAATTTAACTACCTCACACTCTAATTTAAAAATAAAGCAGTTCGCTATGTTGCAAATTAATATCCAAACTATTACGTTTTTAATAGTTCAACAAATTTTTATTTAAATCATTTCATTTGGAAGTATTTAGAAGATTGTATGAAACATACAAAAATGATTCACAGGAAATTTGGATGGACGGATAAAGGGTTCGGTTCAACTTGTTAAAAATGAAGGTCCTAATGCCCCTGCCCAACCAAAACCCAAAGTCTGAATGATGACTCATAATTAGTGATGTTTCAAATGAGACCAAAGATCATTTAAGTCAGGAAAAATGTCGTGCCAAACTTTTAAACTAATCTAACACGTGATTCATCATTTAAAGAGATGTGCATGAGTAAACTGCGAAAATACGCAGAAGATGAAAGGAATTATATATTCCCTTTCTTTTGACCAAATTAAAAATGGTCATTCAAGTGGTAAACATGAAAAATATTTATGGACCAGACATGGAGGCCATCATGGCTAAAATAACAAAGGGATGTCAGATTCTTGGATTCTTTTAGGTAAGGCTTAAACACGTCTTTTATTTAGATTATATCCATATGATTCAATTTTCTAACTATTCAGATCTTGTCCATCTTCTCTGGATTTGGATCTATCTCCTTTGGGAATTTAGGTTTCTATAGTTTTTAATTATGTTTTGGTTGTTTTGAAAGTTAGTTGTCAGACAACATTTCTCCTCATTGCTCCGTTGACCTATTTTTTTTTATGTCTATTAACAAATAATTTGGAAAATCATATTTTCATTTAATTTTATATTTAATTTTGAATGTCACAAACCGTCACCTAATGTTTTTCCAACATGTGTCATTGAATGTAAGAATCCAACATAGTATATATCACATAAATTTCTAGTGTGAAAGTGTACAAAAGTAAGGGCAAAACTTTCCATGGTCCAGTGTGCAACTGCTCAATATACCTTTTTTTTGTTGAGTCAAAAACTTGTTTTAAAAAAAAAAGTCAAAAGCTACTTTTGTTAAGGTCAAAAGTAATGTGTCTGTGTAACTAATTTGACAAATTTACTTTGAGATTTTGGTAATGTTAAAGTAATTTGATACTCCAACAACAAAACATCTAGAGTCCATCTTTGTTTTTTTAAACACTCTATGTACGTAAGTAATTATAATTTTTGGGATGAAATAGTATTATATTATTTTTAAAATTGTTTCATAATTTTTTTTTCAAACTTCAAGTAAAAAGTATCATGCTCTTATAATTAAGTAGATAATATTATATAATTTAAGAAATTAAAAATAATTATTAAAATTATAAGTAATTTGAAGAGAAATAGATTAATAACATTATATAAGGGAAGCAATGTTAAGATTTAAACCTAAAATAAAAGGGTAAAATAGCACATATGTATATGAAATATAATATTTTTATTTGGGAAAATCTTTTCGGAAAAAACTTAAAAAAAAAGAATATGTATTATTGCATTAGCTCAAACGTTTACTATATAATAAGATACTTTCAAGTTATGTGTTATCGTAATTCATGTTCACATATTTTTAGACACATAAATATGAAATTATCTATGTGGTACTAAAATACAATGGGTATAGAAAATGTGCACTAATAAATTATCCATACAATACCATGGGTATAAAACCATGGTTATTAAAACATGCACTAAAACCAACATAACTACCCCATAAGATCCTAAAGAAATTCCAACATTTCACATATATAATCTACAACACTCTCTATAACTAAATCACGTAGAGTGTAAATCATGAAAAGTATACAAAATAATCCATATAACTAACCATTACATCATCACTATATTATAAAATTAATACGAAATTGAGTAACAAGAACAAGGAAGCCAACAATAAGTGGAACCTTGTCATATGGTTTGAATCCCTAGATAACATGAGAAATGTAATCAAACTCATGTCTATGGGATCCTAACAAAATGTTTTCATCCATTTCTTCATTATTAATCTTTGTTTGTATTATTTTATTCATTAGCAACCTTTTTATCTCCAAGGGTTTTGGGTTATTAACCAACTAGAGAATCCAAAATGAGGGAAAATAATTGATGCCATATGCAAAAACTTGTCATGAGTAATTGGTAGAGCCAAATCTCAATGATGACTGGATGGAAGCGAATGCTTATGATGTAGTGGTGGCCATCTATGAGAAAGATCTAAAGATTGGTGACATCAATGCACTTCACCTCCCCCTTATGCCTTCTTCCCCATGTAAATTATAACCCCTTGGTGATGGATTTGAATGAATCCATGCCACAATGTGTTCAACATTATCCCCATGATTTAATAAGGTCTAAACATGTGGCACTTCTAGAGAAACTTTGTTAAATATCACACTTAAATATGTATAAATACATTTTTTTTACTATATTTTTGTTGTAAGCATAAAACTTATTGTTATATATGAAATTACATAAAAATACATGAGTTCCTTTCTTTCTAGATGAAAAGGGTTAATTTTGACATGGAAAGTCACAAATCAAAACCTTTATTTCTCAATAATCCCATGCCAATCCTCCTTAAGGATAGTTTTTAATGTCAATTGATCTAGAAAGAAGGGTTTTAAAATTGCATGATTCCAAATCTTGACTTGTTGATATTTAGTGGAGAAACAGAATAAATGGATAACATTTTATAATTGGCTACAAAATAGAAGTTTCAGATGAAAAATCTATTAGTGATATAGGTGACACCCCAATGGTTGAACCTGATAGACAAAAAAAAAATGGTCATAGTTGAGCTTGAGAATAATATTAATATTCTAAAAATATTGAAATGTCATATTAAAATAATAATCAAAAGACCAAGTAAACCATCTCTCTCTTAGTTTTTATAATGTAGGTAGTCAAGGATAAATCTACTCATATCCATTATTGGGAGTGTAACATAGAAAATAAATTACAAAATACTATTGTAATTACTTCCACCAAATTTAGAGTGAGATCACAATAGTTTATGAAAACTATATGTAGGGATGGCATCTTTAACCTTATGGAAGGAATAATGGTCATAACATAACATATTATATTAAGATTTGTCCTCTGGCTAAAATGGAAAAGAGTGTGTAGATATGGAGATAATGCCTTTGAGTGATATGAGTAAATAATTTTAAACAATGATGGCATGCACCAAGGACCTTCAATAAAGTTAAATTCATCATATGTAATAAATGATTACCCCATGAAATTGTGGTTGATGGATAGACAATTATTAAACTTATTATTATTATTATGTAAAATACATAGTTTAATGAATTCTCAAGATTTCAAGATACTCTAGGAAATAAAAGTTCCAAAATTATTTAATAATGATTTAATCGTTACAAGAGTTTTAAGAACAAGGACTTTACATGTAGTTCTTCCATAGATAGAAACAAAATGTGTGCAATTCCTTTTTAATAAGCATCAAACAAATTGAGCCTCTGATCATGTTAAGTAACGAAGAATACTTCTATTGACCATGAGGGAACTCTTTCCCATTTTTTAAAGTGGACCATAAAAAATCCTTGAGAATTTTTTCATGTTTGGGATAATATTCTTTATTAGGCACCCAATATGAATAATTATATACATGAGTCATGCAATGATATTATTAGGAAAAACAATATTTTATGAAGGAAAAGGTTTTTTTGGTAATATAATAAGAAAGATTATTTTATTTCATGTTAAAAATATATTTAAAAATTTAGTAATGACTACCTTGAAATGCAAATATGATACCCAAATAACAAGAAAAATCTCATAGTGATGAACACTTTTCTAAGAAAATGTCTGAAGCCAAGGGGAAGATAACATATTTTGGCTATAACATTATGTCTTTCTTTACTAAATATTGGACCTAATATTAGAATTGAAGTTTTGATAAATTACATTTGTTTTCTAATATTATCCATATCCTTAGTTTAAGTGGAATGAATTACCATTGAAATGGTAATTAATATCATGGAATTTCTTGTAAGAAGGGAAACTGCTTTTAACAATCCCCTTGAGAGACAAAATTCATTGTAAGTAACATAAGCTTTTTTTGTAACTTCAAAATTAAAAGTAATTTTCACATTACCTTATCTTCCTGATCTAAGGTGTTATGTTTTCCATTGAAAAAGAAACCTTAGAATAGTATATGTTATATAAACAAAAGCAATCAAATCCTCGACAACATAGATTTTATATATGATTTCAAAATAATCATAACATGCCTTCATTAAAAAAGAGGTTGGATAATATAGAAAATTAAAATGATTGAATGATTTATTTACATGTAGGATTGAATTTATATAAATCAGAATTGATCAGTTAAAACAACTGATTCTAACTAACTTACAAAAAAAACATAATTGTAATATAATTATCCTATAATTGTCCTTAAATAATTTAATAAACAAAATAAATATGCTAACATTCCCCCTTTATTACATTTTTTATAAAGGTACCACTGAAATAGATAAAATTTCACCTTGCTAAGTGACTTGGTGAGTATATATTCTATTCATGAATTTGATGGGTTGTAATGGAGTTGAACATGGTATTTCAAGACATTTTCTTGAATATAGTGGCACTGGACCTAATGTGTTTGGTCCTCTCATGAAATATTGGATTTTAGATAAGCTTTTACACACCTTGATTGTTATAGAAAAGGACTGGTGGTTGATCTTCAAGAATGTCTATGTCAGACAGAATGTGACATAACCAAATTGATTTGCACACAGCTTCTCATATGACATGGTATTATAATGTTATGGATGAGAGATCAAATTCATATTGTCTATTATTAATCCACAAAATTAGTCTACATCTGAGATGAAATATATATCCATAAGATGATTTCCTATCATCAACAGATCTAACATTGTTCGATTTTGAGTAACCCTACAAAAAGAAATTTGAGTTCTTCTTGTATTTCAGATGACAGTTAACTATACCACAAACATATCCCAAAACATGATTTGTTATAACCCAATGACACTTCTTTATCTATTGCATGAATCTTGAAAGATAACTAACAATAAATCATATGTCTATCTTGGTATAAATCAAGTAAATGAGACTCCCAAGAAGCTACCTCTATTGAGTTTCATCTACTTGAGGTGACTTAAAAATTTGAGATAGTTGCAAACCTTTCTCCATCAGAGATGACATTGGTTTACAGTCTGTCAACCCATATTTTTCAAGGAGCGTCTTGGCATATTTCATCTATGAGACAAAAATATGATTCTTCTTTTACCAAATCTCCAAACGAAGATAATAATGACGTAGCCCAAAATCTATTGTGTTGAATGATTTACTCAAGTCAGTCTTAACTTCTTCAACAAGTTCATCTGGACTTCCAATAATCACAAGATCATCTACATACAAAACAAGAGTTATAATATTTGTGCCTACCTTCTTGATACACAAATTTGTATTTGAGGGGCTACAAATGAATCTATGTTGCAATAGATTATCATCAATCTTAACGTACCATGCCCTTGGTGCTTGCTTAAGTCCATAAAGTGACTTAATTAGATGACATACCTTATGTGGATGTTGTTCATTAATGAAGCCTTCTAGTTAGGTCATGTACACTTCTTCTTTGAGATCAACATTTAAGAATGTACTATTCACGTCCATCTGTTAAAGCTTCCATCCCTTTTATGTTGTGAGTGTGCAAACAACTCTGATGGTTTCGATCTTAGTAGTAGGTGTAAAGGCTTCCTCATAATTGATCCCTTCTTACTAGGCATATCCCTTTGCAACAAGTCATTCTTTGTCTTTATTGGCATATCCGTTTGCCTTATATTTTATCTTAAAAATCCACTTGTAGCTAATGTATTTCTTTTCTATAAGCAGATCGACAAGTTTTCACATCCCAATTTTAAGAGGGCATCATATTCATCATCCATAGCCTTATTCAACTAAGGTTGACATAAAGGCTATCAAACTATCTTTCATTTGGTGCTGTCAACTATTGAAATCATCAGTGCAAGATTAAATTCATGTCTCGCCTATATTTTGGTCTGAACTCTTTATGAAGTATTTTGATTAGAGTTCAAATGTGAGTCTGTGATGGTGCTTTCTACCCATTTTTTGATGTTGATGTTGCTACTAATTCGATGAAGAATTGTCTTCCATATTTCCAAGATCAACGAACAATTATCCTTGTAGCTCACCTACTTTGTGATAAGATTCCTTAAATGCTTGAATGATTTATTCATATGCAGAAGTGAATTTATGAAAATCAGAATTGATCGGTTAAAACAACTAATTTTAACTAACCTACCAACAACAATGTAATTGTAAAGTAACTATCCTACGATTATCCTTAAATAATGTATTAAAAAAAATAGCTACACTAGCATATATAATATTGACATATGGTTAGAATTATGGGCCATCCATAATTAAATATCCCTTCATCCAATGGAAACCTGTTATTAAAAACATAAATAATAAAGTATTTAATTTTTTTTTACAAAGATGAAAATATAAAAGATAATTTTTTGTTGTTTTATTACAAGGATATCATTAACAATAAACTTAAAGATTTATCATACTTATATAAGGTTATGAGCATGAAGAAGATCATTATTATTACAACAAAACTAATAATTAACTCGCACAATATTTTAACAAAATTTATAAACATAGACTCGTATAACAACATGAAAGACAAGATCTTTTAAATTCTTTAACTCAAATAAATTTGATAATAATCTTCATTTTTTAATAAAAGAACCTCTATATACTATTATAAAATATAATTATGTTTATATTTGATCGCAAACATTAATCAACATAAATTGTACATAATTATTTTAAAAATATATATATTCTTAATTACATACATTAAAACTTATATTCTTTTTTTTCTTTTTTAAATATTTATAATTAATTAAAAACACCAATTCTAAAATCTCCGTCTTAATTTATATGATAAATGTTTTTACACCCTAATTTATACATTAATAAAAAGGTCGGATTTAAAACAAACATGTATCGCTTATGCATTCTAGATGGTGGGGACTCACAAATTATGTCGATGTACTCACGTACGCAACATTTACGTTTTACAAAAACATTTTCTTTGACTTAAAAAGCATTAGTACTAAAGTCCATCTTAACTTGGAGAACATCATTTTATACGAGCAATGAATGCTATTTATGATATAAATAATGGAGAACATAATTTTATACGGAGAAGACCCATCCATGATATTTATGATAATAAATGCATTTGTTTTTGTTTTATTACCTTATGAGCAAGCATTAATATTTAATCTGTAACAAATAGCTTTGTTTTATTGTACGAAAAGCAATAAAATTCAATGTGCAGTACAGTGCCCATCCTCCTAGCACGATTGCTCATTCACCACTCTCATGGCTTCGAACCGTGGCTGTTTTTCTTCATATTTCTGCTCAATATAAAGCCGCATGTAGTCGCCGAACAAATACCGTGGATAAGCAGACGATTCATCAGTAGTGAGGTCAGGTGCAGGGCTCACCACTGCATCATACGAGGGGTTATAAAACGAAGCCACCGACAAGCGATTCCCATTCTTGGTGGGCAAAATTCGATGCCATGGGCTTTTGTATTTTCCGTTGCTCACTGCTTCCAACTGATCTCCGGTGTTGACAACTATTGAATAGCGCAGAGGCTGTACGTCAATCCAACTGCCGTTCTAGAGAACCTGAAGCCCGGGCACCTCTCATCTTGGTATAAAAGAATGAGGCCGCCTGCATCCGTGTGTGCTCGGATGCCACTGATCAGGTCAGGTCTAGGGCAGGGAGGATAATGACTCACCTTTGTGCCAAAGAATGGCTTATCTTTACCTGCAAATGCCTTTTTTAAATACCCTTTCTCCAGCCCCAAATTGAGGCTTATTATCTCCAGCAATTTTTCTGTGAGTGCGAATGTCTGGCTGCGGAACTCCTCGATTGTTTCCCTGCAATAATTGTAAATCTTACGCTTCCGTTAGATTTTGCTATATGTGTTAATCAAGTAGACTAATATGTTACCAATAATGGACTTGTATAAGACTACTGATTGAACGTACTTGAAATCTTTGGGCTCGGAAGGCCAGGAATTTTTGTCACGCATTTCGTGTACTTGAAAAACATCTTCCCAATCCAAATTCTCAATCTTGTCAACTTTGTTGCCATTGGCTTCTGCCGCAATGGCGTTATACAGAGATCTTACGGGTAAAGCATCCTTAAAGTTTTGCTCTCTGTTAATTTTATATTGCTGTGAGCAAACTTTCTTCACACGGTCCATCAGACCATGGTCTATGCCATGGTTTACAAGCTGAAATTATAGATAAGAAAAACATTTACTATTAGTATGCTATAGAAAACTGAAGCATATGGATATCATCTAAATAAAAGATGTGCTTAAGCCTTACCTGAAAGAATCCAGGAGTCTCACATCCCATTGCTATTTTAGCCATGATGGCCTCCCTGTCTGCTCCGTCAATATTCTTCATATCTATTACAGGAACGGCCATTTTTAATTTGGTTGAAAGCCAAAGGGAAACACACTTACACAACTGGGAATGGCTAATGCTCTGCGGCTGCGGCTGAGGCTGAGGCTGAGGTCTCATGTATATATTCTTTCATCTTCAGCCTATTTTCCCAGTTCAGTCTAGCACGTCTCTTTGGATGAATCATGTGTTAAATTACTTACATGATGAATCATGTGTTAGATTACTTACACGTCTCTTTGGATTAAGA
Organism: Torreya grandis; assembly: GCA_037957365.1. Classification (NCBI taxonomy): domain Eukaryota; kingdom Viridiplantae; phylum Streptophyta; class Pinopsida; order Cupressales; family Taxaceae; genus Torreya; species Torreya grandis. The sequence goes on along the minus strand of JARHVA010000563.1, from coordinate 3,270,527 downwards.
GAAGGTCGTAGCATTGAATGACCTTATTACATTTGTTTTGGATAAGAGGTGGTCGTCCCATTGAATTACGTTATTACTTGATGTTTTTCCTGTAATCTGCTTGGCTGAGTGTGGCGTATGTTGAACTATGAAACGATTGATTTGTACAAATTAAATACGTCTATTGACTATCCCAATGTGCGGATTGACGATGTGCGTGAACATCACTTATTACAGAGGTCAAACTTTCGCTTTTGGCTGGGCAGGGTTTTTCTGAGCACTTCGAATATTTGTTTTGTACACGTGGTCCTTCGCTCTCAAAGCGTCAAAGATTCAATTCAAACCGATTCCGTGAACCGTCCGTTAAAAATTCCTATCATCATGTCAAAGGGTTTTATTAGATCATTTTCAAATTACCTATAACATATATGAAGTTTAGAATATGTTTCCTAGGTAGTTTTATTATATCATTTTCAAAGGTACGTGTATTCAGTATATTGTAATTTAAAATCTAAATAAATGGAAAAAGGTGTTCATATCTATTTAATAGGAAGGTTTTTCAAATTTGTTTAAAAAAAAATTATTGTTGAGTTTGATTTTTAGAAAATGTTCTTATTTTATTTTACGATAATTGTTGGATTATTATATTTTATAATAATTTTAAAAAGTATGTATTTCAATAAATATATTTTTATAGATATTATTTTATTTTATTATTGTATTTTATTATGTTGTAAATATTTGAAAAAATTCTTAAACGGTATATTTTCTGATGGAATACGATGAATAAATTGGAGACAAAGAAAATTAAGATTTTTTAAATAGCCCTTCAACTATTCAGAAATAGAAAATTCAATAAGCATATGTGAAGCCAAGTTCCATGACCTTTGCTAACATCCTCAATGCCTATGATAACACATAACAATGAGAAATGGTTTGAGGAACTAATTATCATTGTGGATTTTATCAAACACATCAATTTAATCATATATGTGTCAACATTAAGTGTGGAAAATGTAAATAAGATGGTCTGAGGAAATAATTATCATTGTGGATTTTATCAAACACATTAATTTATTCATATATGCGTCAACATTGAGTGTGGAAAATGTAAATAGGATTCTAAAAATTTGTAGAAATTCAAGAGAGTATATCCAAGGATCAACTAAAATAAGTGATTTAGGTGTTATAGTTTGATCCATCTCATGTAGATGCTAAAACTAAAGAAGGATGGAATCCATAGGTGATTTTTTTATTATGGAAAATAAAGGATGGTTTGGAATTTATTTTAGTTTTTTGGGCACATGCCTTTGATTTTTGAACCGCCACTTTGCTTCCTATGATGACTAATGTGAGATGTAGTATGATAACTATAGATAATATATTACAATAAGTACAAGTTGGATTTGAAATCATGTACCTCTTAAATCAATTTCTTTGTGTGTCTTGGATGGAAACCATAATTATAGACTATTTTTACAATCCTAAGGAAATGCACATGTCATTGAAGTACGAAAATGATAACCTTTAGGGATTTTACATCGAGAATAATTTGACATGTGTAGGTGAAACATATCCTGAATGGAGAAGTTATGTAACTACTAAAGCATGCTGATAAATTTGGTGGAAAGTATACGTAAAGAGTGTTATCCAATCATACTATTAATTGGTTATATATGCTATGTTCGCTTTTCTACTTTTAATACATACACATTTTTAAAAAACTAGTAATTCAAGAGTTCATGATCTTACCTAAAATTATGCTCATGTGTGGTGAGGTATACCAAGTCTTACCAAGAATTATATATAGATATATATAATTATTAATAGGATATATATGAAGTTAGATATATTATATTGGGAGATGAAGGTGGATAGGTATATTTTTCAATGCTTGATTTAACTTGATAGAGCATGTTCATTTTCCATATGATTTGGATAGTTGAAGTAGATGTTAGTTGCATGAATCAAGACATAAAAATGTGTTATACACACTATCTAAATTGAGGATAAGGCACTTGCCAACTAATCAATTATAAGATTATTTTACATTATGCCAAGGCATGTAGTTCCATAGTTTGATCTCGTTATTGTAGTTAAATTTTTCCATCAAAATTTCACTACCTATTTGAAATATTTTCCATTGATTTTAATTTTTCTACTTTCTTCAATACTCTACTTGACTCTACAACTCAATGAAAAAGGAAATTCTATAGGTGAATTCATAAAGAATTTATTTTGAATATGGTAAGAAGCTAGATTTTGAAAGGATTCGAAGCATTGAACAAAGGAGTAGAAGATAAAACATTGAAATCTCACATATGTCACCTATACCAGCTCCCCATGAAACACAGTAAAAACCAACTTATAATGAGATGTCCAAACAATAATCAACAAATAAAACTAGATAGCAGAACCCAACAAAAATTATCATAAAATTTAGCCAATAAACTTCTTGCATTCAAATAAAATCCCATCAGGATCTAATATAAATTTTAATTACATTCTCCCTTTAGTGGCTCTTTATGAGGGGAAGTATTTGAACCAAATCCTTTAATGGGACTTCATTTCTTCTTTAAATGTAATAAAGACCAATCCTTATTATCATTAAGACTTGTATCAAGAGAAAAGTGTATAGTTATTTATATTAGACTTAATTCCTTACTACCCCCAAATGAACCACTTAATTTAAAATGAGATCATGTAACTCTCTATAGGAAGCATTGGGCTGCATTAATAACTTTCTCAACTTGAATTACCATAACTATGACTTCATTCATATCTAAATCTAAGCAATCCTCTATTTCAACATTATCCATAGTAATATGACTGGTAAGAGAGTCCTTCCACCAACTAGTATCCTTTTTTATTTTTTATGAGTTGTAATATTTGTTTAAAATTGTAATAAAAAAACAAACATGACAACAAAAAAGAAAACCCTCGTAGTCAAGGGATGGAGTCCAATAGCAATATTATACTTTTAGATCAATGTTTTTTGTTAGTTCCTTGGATACATCAAGGCTAAATAAGATTTTACCAAAGATTGTA
>JARHVA010000563.1:3202500-3262500 GCA_037957365.1 Torreya grandis | reverse complement strand
TTATTTAGTGTACCAAAGTATTAAGTACCTGATATAAAATGCATTATGAAGTCCTTTATATAGGAGACTCATTATTTTGAAATTGGGAGATTTATTTTTGCTAGCCAACATCGAAAAGATAAATAAAACTTAACGGAGTGGATAAGAAGGGTTTGGGACCCATTAAGTAATAAAAAATGACTATTAGATAAAAATACCAAGTAGGACATGAGTGTTAGGAGCTATAATCCACCAAGATTCTATTGTCTAGAACTTAGAAATATAGGCTAGGAATAACACATGCCATGTCTTGGGGTCTATGGGGTTATATATCAGTTGACTAAAATAATAGAAAGGTGATAAAAGTAAGAAATAAGTCAAAGAAAAGAAAAACAAAGACATGGATAGTGCAAGCAAGGCTTGTATTTTCTAGTTGGAGTCTCCTATGAAGAGGACTATGAAAAGACATGATATGTGTGGTTGCTTTACCAATTTAGGGTGTATACATTTTCCCTCATTTTATTCTACTAATGTAATGAAATGAAATACTAGAGTAAAATAAAGAAGAATAAAATGCTTACCTAAACCTACCTACATGGAAGTGAATGTGCTACAAGGGTCTAACTAACATCTTGGCTAGGGAAGTGGATGGTGAGATGAAAAGTGCTTAGAGAGATAAGGAATCCATGGAGTGGATGCCCCCTATACTAAATTTGAATTTAGAATCCATGTATCATGGAGAAGGAGGGCAATGCTTGCCCCTTATGCTAAATCTGAGTGAAGATGAAGAATGCTTAGAGGGCCAAAGTCAATGTATATACTTTATCCCACATAAAATCATGTTATTTGTATGTATGTATAAAATATCTATGCTATGAAGATAAAAAAATTTCATGCCTCCACTCTAAATATCTGAACTAGAACTAAGAAGCACTTGAAGTCCCAAAACCAATGTCTATCCTCTATCCAACGCAAACTCATGTAATATAGATCTGAGTAATACAATGGACCAATCACTATAGATAGCTATGTGGTTCAACCTAGTGACAATTTGGGTATATGAGCATAATATATAAATCTATTCAATGAGCAAGAAGAGAATGTCATGTATTACCATTCCATCTATATAATCCTAAGTGATGATGAACATGAACATCTATACCATGCCCCCAAATCTAGTATGTGAGTGATGCATCTGTACAATCTAGTATTTTGTATAACCACATGTGATATGACATATTTTTCCATGTCTCATGTTCAAAACTAAAGACTAAAAAATTGAGCTCTGCATTATGCCAATATTTTGTGATCTATTTCTATAATTGTTTCATGTTATATGATGTTGTATGTGTGAGATGTATAGCATGTACATGCCCCCAAATCTAGTATATGAGTCTATATCTATATAAAAATCACTATGAATCCATCTAATCTAAACCATTGTATCTAAATAGTTTGTGTATCTATATCAAAATCACTATGAATCCATATAATTTAAACCATTGTATTTATATAGTCTATGTACCTATAAACTGAAGGTATATCCTCTGAATGTCCTGAGTAATGTAGAGTGACCCACATAAATTAAGTCAATGTATATCTCAACTAATTGGAGATAAATATGATAATCTGAATGTTGAATGTGTAATAAACATGGTGTATCTGCTTATGAGAGTGGATGAGTATGCTAGGTAAGTGTAGAAATAGGAATAATATGAATGATGCTCAGAGGGACAAAATCTTTGGTAGAAGAGGTCGAGCGAAAACTAATGACTAGTGACATAGTAATAAAAACAAGGTTGGTATGTTGTGAACAGGTTAAAAGGTTTTTTGATTGACTAGATTCTGTTGTTGAGAGTGGAACATGTTTTGATTAATGATGACCAAGGCATGTGTCTAGGTATAAGAGAAATATATATATATTTTCATGGCAAAGTAAGAAAATAAGGTATTAAAAGAGTGAAGCTAGAGTGATGTCGAAGGTATCATTGTCATGATTTTTTGGAAAGAAATGGTTCAAAAAATGGAGTAATGAGGTTCAAGTTATGGGTAAAATGGTATTTTATTTTGAATGAAAAAACTAGTTAGCATCCGAAATTGGATTGAATCTTGATTCTTTTATGCATTGACTAGGTTGATATTTTGATCTCTAGAGTGTGAACAACGTCGAGGAGATGATCAGATACCATGACTTGATTTGATTAGCTATAAATCAAGGTGCAAGTTGGTGGTGATGACCCTAGTGAGCATCTCAAAACACTTGGTTTTTGTCAATTTTAAGGCTTGTTTTGGTGTTCTTGAGGGCTTAAAATCAGCTTAAGAAGTTTTATCTATTTCTAGCACTCATATCCTATAGTCTACCACTCCTATCTAGGGTTCAACACTCCTATCCAATGCTCCTATCCTTACTACATGTTGTTGTCCAAGAGATAGAATTTTTCTATGATGTTGCTTTGTTGTTTACTATTATCCTAACTTATCTTTTGATTTAGTATTATTGATTGATATATGTGTTATTTTTAGTGATGAAAGGTGAGGTGTGGATGAGATAATTCCATAGGGGTCATGTGATGGAGAAATTGAGGTTGTTACCTCTATTTACTGATGAGAGAACAATTATGGATAGAGTAGGGTTGGGTCACATGTGTGACCTAGGTATAATGCAGTGGGACCGATATCTAATTATCACTTTATGTGAGAGGTGGAACATGGATACATATACTTTTTGGATTCATACAAGGGAGATGATTATGATTTTGGAGGATGTGTATCATATACTACATTTACCAGTTAGTGGGTAGTGATATAGTACATGATGACATGGGTGTTGATGTGATTGATCATGCATCTTTGTATTTTGATAGTGTGCCCTTAGGTATACATCGAAGAGGTAGTGACTCTAATGAGCTACTATTAGTCATTATGCAGTCTAATGTTTCATTCTTGTAGAAGTGATTGACTATTTTGTTGGCATATTTTATTGATGTGAATAGGAATGGAGTATCTATTTCATACAAGATGCATAGGATTGTGTGTTGTATGGAGGTATATGGCACTATATTCTCATGGGGGAGTACTATGCTAGGCCATTTATATAGGGATCTCTATAGGTTTACTTAAGAGTCATTCAGTGATGTGGTGAGCATGGTGACCTTATTGCATTGTTAGGCCTATGAGTGCATAGCATTTGTGTGGCTGATTGGATTACTGAGAGTAGAGTGGGCACATCCATAGCCATTTAGGGAGTGGTAGATGAGTACAATGGATATTTGATCCTATTTTATGGACCATTATAGGTTGGTTTTAGATGGATTGGTGGATGGTAACATCATATAGAGGACTTATAGAAGATTTCCTAGGTGGGTAGAAGATGAAGTACAATTAAATTACATAAGGGTTAGCTATTAGATACATGACCACTGGGGTGGATTATATGATCACTTTTAGTATGATCATGTTACTAGATAGTTTGGGGTACCACAAGATGTGCCCCCAACAACATTGGTGTGGGTGAGGAGTGTGTAAGCATCTACAAGGGCAAGAACTCTTGTGAGGCCTACTAAGGCTGAGCTCACACCATTAACTTTAAATGCAATGGATGTAATCATAGATATTATAGATGTGGATTATTTTGGATGTATATATACGTATACCATGTGGTAGGCTAGGCATTAGTGGGCTCTATTTTAGCCTGGCTATGTAGGGGATGCACCATATTATGAGTATCATTAGGAGATCCAAATGATGGGAGGTAAGCAGTAATCACATTTGAACTGTGTATAAATTTGTGCTTTAGTTTGATTTTAAATTATATAGCTAATGTAGTGTTATAATTTATGCATAGGTGAAGTAAGAGGTGCTTAGGATGGAGCACAGGTTAGGATAGGAGATGGAGATGATGATTACTAGGAGACAATAATCGATGATGTGTGTTAGGAGCTATCGATGGGGGTAATATTGGGAATTTAAGACTAAGCTGATCAACTTAATTTAACTTAATCAATCCCAATTTCCTATCTAAGGCTAAAATGGTATTACCCACTAATGTTTGTTGGAATAACTTTAGTAGAATCAAAAGACTCGTATGAGATGCTAAAGCCTTATGAAAGGATTGAAGGTGTATGAATGGATCTCCAGTTCCATCAAATTGAGTCAATGATGGTATTTCAAAATTCTTAGGCAATGAATCTTTGACAAATTTCTTTGGAAGAGGGTTACCATGCTAGTCATTTTCATCCATCCAAGACTTATAAGCCTTGTTTTCCAAATTAGGGAGATGTACTTGGTGTTGTAATTCACCAACTACATGCATCAAACAAAATAATCTCTTGGGATGGTATATTATTATCTTTAAGTGGTTCATTTAAACATTGAATTTGATCATTTATTTTGGCCATGGGAATACTACATTTAGAAATTGGATCATAGAGAGGGGGTGCGCTCACTTGAACCTTTGGAGGAATGGTAACTTGGACCTTAATAGAAGGATGTGGGTTACAATTCTCTTTGGTTAGAGGGTGAGAAATAGATGCTACTATAGTATGGGATGGATTGGAAGATTCATTGGTATCTCTAGTATTTATTTAATCACATTCTAATTAAATAGAAGATACGATGTTATCATTGACATGTGCAACATTTAAAATAGAATCATGCATAGAATTAGGAGCAACATTTTTTAATGAATTATGTTTGAGAAAAGTGAGAGAAGAGTTATAAGAATGAGATGCATTTACTTCTTCACTATATTCATAAGAGTCATCATTATTCCATGCATTATCACAATTAGAATTTTGTTCATTTGAAATAGGAGAAGTAGAAGTATCACTTTCGTATTCACTCTCATTTTCATATTCATTTGCATGTTCACTATCATACTCATTATCACTTCTATTATCACTAGGGAGAGGGGTAAGAGAAGATGTTAATTATTTTCTAATATGTAATAAATTATCATGTGAAATTGGAATACTATGTGCAACTATGTTATCTTTTAATGGAGTGCATGCATTATTTTTATTTTCAATATGAGAAGTAGGAGTAAGAGAGTTATCATTTAAACATTCTTTTGTCATTTTTTGAGATGACAAAGTAGAGTTAAGAACATGAGATGTATCATTCAAATTATGTATTGGAAATTTGATTCTATTTCATTTATATTATTTTAATTTAAACATAAAAGTAGCGAAAGAGAGGGAGAAACTAGGTTTAAATGCAATAAAATTATCACTAATGAGAGGTTTACTTAGAATTTCTTGACTAATTTGTACATTGGATGTATTTTACATAAGAGATTTTAACTTTCCCATTTATCAAAATTATTTTCTTTGGAAGAGGGAAGAAAAGAGATAAGTCCAAGAGAAGAAGATGCATCTACTTTTCTTCAGTATCACTTTCATATGCATCATCTTATTCCTCATTACAATAATAGTAATTGTATTCATTGTAAATGAATTCATTTTCTTCATTTTTTGATAATATGCAATTTTGCAAATCTGTCCATTCATTGACATAATTATGAGAAAAAATAGAAATTTATCTATAGGATGAGAGGGAAGAATTGCCTTAGTGGTCATTTTATTGATTTCACCAAACATAGTATGTAAAAGTACTATTAAGAAAATAAATGCAAGAATTACTAGTAACATAGATATTTTCAAAATATTTTTGACACTCAAAACAATTTGCAAAAAATTCAAAAATTTTATTTTAAAATTTTAAGGGAGGAAGGCTTGGGGTTTGAGGACCTAGTTTTGAAATCTTAGGGTTTTGTGTTGGATTTTTAGAAATTTTAAATTATTGGAATAATTTGAATTATAAAATAAATTTAAATATAATAAATGTACAAAAATATATACAAAAATCAAAATTTTGAAATTGAAATTTTGCACAAAAATGTGAAGGAAAGACCTAAGGGTGCTTAGGGTTTAGATTTGTTTGAAGTAAGTTAGGATCACCAAATGATTTAACTTATTTAATAATAATGGAGTTTTATTCCTATTTTTGTTAAGGGTCTAGATTAATAAATTGGTACAAAATATAACAATAAATACAACCCTAATTTATACAATTGTTTATCTTTTTTACCTTTCTAAAAATAGCAATAAATAAGAAGAAATATAAATTAACTAAAAATCATATTAGGATGGCTGATACAGAGGTTGAAAATGGTTGTGTAGGACTAGGAAGGTTTCGTAAAATAGAATCTAGCTTTCATTCAATGAAATGATAGGAATGCTAAAAAATGAACACTTTGGTGTCTGAAGTTGTTGTCCATTTTAATTTTTGGTTCTGCATTCCCATATAGTTTGATCTTGAGGTGTTGTAGTTCTCTAGGTTTCTTAACAATCACCTATTTTTATTATTGTATGACCTATTTTATTCTCAATCCCTAGGTCTATCTACACACAAAACAACAAACATATCAAAATCTAAAAGGAAAAAAAACTAGGTTAGGGAAAATCTGATTGCTCGATCTAGAACCCCTATTGTCCTAATCATAGCCTACATTAACCCTCAAGCTAGGGTGTCAGATAAAATATAGTTCTCCCCTAGGGCACGTGGTAATCAATGCACATGGTAGATGCAAGAACACACTTTTACCTAGGCCCTTCCATGATCAAACATGCAAATCTATGTGTGATGAATAATTTTGAGTTATAGCATTGACTAATTTTTAATTATTTAGTGTGCCAAAGTATTAAGTGCTTGATATAAAATGTCTTATGTAGTCCTTTACAAAGGAGACTCTTTATTTTGAATTTGAGAGCTTTATTCACTCTAGCTAGCATCAAAAAGATAAATAAAACTTAAGGGAGGGGCTAAAAAGTTTTTGGGACCTATTAAGTAAGAAAAATGACCATTGGATAAGATAACTGAGTAAGATAGGAGCATTCAAAACTGTTGTCACAAGAATTCTATTATCTGGGACTTAGAAAAATAGGATGAGAATGACATAGGCCAAGTTTAGGGGTCTTTGGGGGTATAGATTAATTAACTGAGACTATGAAAAGGTGATAAAATTGAGAAACAATACCAAGACAAGCAAAACAAAGACATGGCTAGTGTGAACAAGGCTCGTATTCTCCAATCAAAGTCTCCTATGAAGAGTACTGTGAAAAGACATGATTTGTGTGGTTGCTTGACCAATTTAGGGTGTATACAACAACCATGTTTGCATGTATGTTGAAATGAAATTAATGAGCTTGACATTTGATTAGTTTTTTAATGAATAAGTTATATTTAATAGAACATTTTCATTACATTAAATCTTGTTTTATCAAAGTTGGATGGCATTGTATTGCTAGGTCAATACATTAATCATATGGTGTGTGTAGGATAGATGAATCAATTAATGTGGATTTTACCAGTTGTTAGTGGGTACTTTAAGAATAATGTTTGCTTTCCACCACCTATCGTTACAGTTTCCTATCTCTTGGTTTTTTTATCCCAATTGTTTAAGCAAGGAATAAGGGCCTGCAAACAAGATGAAAGCTAAATTATGTTATTTTTAGTACATTATTTATAGCTATTTTCAAATGCTAACTTCATCTATCCACGCTTCTTCCAGGTGGTTGGTTTTTTATTTCCTATCTTTTTCAATGCTGAAACGTGATCCAAAAGCTGGAAGAGTGCCTCCAAACTCTAGTGCAAGAGTAGGTACTAATGGCGTTCCACAACACTTATTCACATTCCTAACGAACGATATCTATTATATTTATTCTTAATAAAATGGTGATAATTTTTTATAGATTTTGAGTTCTTGGATTAAATACATGCCCAATATTATATATTATTACGAATGTGAATAATTAAAAATGGTGATAGTTATCTCTAGATTTAGGGTTATTAGCTCCAAAAAATGGCGATAGTCTTAAATTTAAATTATTGATAAATTAAAGAAACTACAATGGATAATTATCATAACATAATTATAATATAGTAGTATATATATTTTTATCTTTTATAATCTTAGTTATATACTTTAATAATATAATACAATTTATTATTATATAAAGTTGTTAATATAAATATTATTTTCATTTTTAATTTTTTTATGAAGTTATTAATATTTATTATAGTTCCATTAATATGAAGTTATTGTAAGATAATCACAATTATATGAATAATAGAAAATTGAATCAATGTACTCAGGGATAATTGCTCGGAAGAAAAATGTCCTCTGAAAGTGAAGGGTAGAAAAATGAATATGAAGAACAAAGGAGAGAGTAAAAATTAGATTACCTATCAGGGCTATGAAGAGAAGATAAAATGATGATATTATTTAACAAAATGCAATAGAGCATGAATGGAAGCCCAGACCAGGCCTACACCAAACTAAATTTATGATGGTTTCTAAGATTGATATGTTGGGTAGAAAAGATATTGATAGTCAAGAATTTTGAAATGTAAAAAACCAAGATTAAGAATAACTAAAAAGATATATTAAATTAATAACCATGGAAAATAAAATGGATTATTTTATATAGAAGAAATAAAGTCTAATTTTTGTTATGAAAGTTTATATGAGAAATAAAAAATAACGTTTGATATAATTATTACATATTGTAATCAAGGCCAAACTACATCTTTAATTGGATATGATAATTAAAAGAATGATAGGAAAGAGAAATTTATTTTATTGGAGGGATTAAATTAGCACTTCTAGAGTTATCAAAACCACAATATTTCCTTCTTTTTCTACTTGTTCTAACTAAAGTTGAAATATTTAACATTGGTGCATCAACAATACCTACAATTTTATAAATACAACTTTAATTTTTTTTTAAAAATAGAAAAACTAAGTTTAACAAGTTTTTAAGAAACAAATTAATATATTAGATATATATTAATTGATGAGATGAGCTCTATAAATTACAATATTTGAAAATATAAATTCTCAACTATGCTAAGTATTTAAAAAAACTGTTGATATGTGATTGGTTGAAAGGGCTAAGTGTTTTTTTAATCGGATTTGGAACAATTTTCTAAACTAATAGTTCTCATAGGACCACTCTCCAACTTCTCCAAACTGTTACGTGACATGAAAAGCGAAAGTTTGAGATCAAGTTGAACGATAGCTCTGTAGAATAGCCAAACGATGCAGTGTCACCTCCAGATGACGGACAACAACATGAAACGCACACTTTTTTAATCGTGAATGAAAGAACTCAATCGGCGAGTTTGTAGTAGACAGCGTGAAACGCAAACATTTTGTATTCAGTAGACAAATTTGATTTGAATGATCAACTGTTTCACAATTTAGGATATATACACTGAATCGGCGAGATTATAAGATAGAACTGTAGAAAAGTAGAGCAGCCCACGAGGCTAGCCTGATAACAACAAAAGTAACGAAGCTTTGTCGTGGAATAGTACAACGATGTCTTCAATCAAAGAGCTGTGGTGGACTGAACTGTGAAATTCATCTAACACGCGATTCAATATCAGTCATTGATTTGGAATACATGGCGTCTTGGTTATTAGTTTCTTGACGCAAGCCCAACAAGAAATTATTTAAATACGACCTCAGATCAAAAGCATTAATCAGTTCTGGTCATCTATATGTGTTTCACATTTCATTCTTACCGTGTCATTTTCACTTCTCTTTAGCTTTCAACAAAATTACAAATGGCCATTACCGTTGTATAAATGAGAAATATTGATGGAGAAGACAGGGAGGCCATCATGGATAAAATAGCAAAGGGATGTGAGACTCCTGGATTCTTTGAGGCAAGCACATCTTTTACTTAGATTATATCCATATGCTTCCGTTTTCTATAGCATACTAACAGTATATGTTTTTATTTTTATAATTTCAGCTTGTAAACCATGCCATAGACCGCGGTCTTATGGAGAATGTGAAGAAGGTTTGCTCAGAGTAATATAAACTTAAAAGAGAGCAAAATTTCATGGATTCTTTACCCGTAAGGTCTCTGAACAACGCCATTGCGGTAGAGGTGAAGGGTACCAATGTTGACAAGATTTGAGAATTTGGACCGGGAAGATGTTTTTCAAGTACACGAGATGCGTGATACAAATTCCTGGCCTTCCGAGCCCAGAGATTTCAAGTACGTTCAATCAATTGTCGTATTACTCTACTTGAATTAAGACACAGAAAAACATAATCCGAGTGTAATATTTACTAATATTGCATGGAAATAATCGAGGATGTTCCGCAGCCAGATATTCGCACTCAGAAAAATTGCTGGAGATAATAAGCCTAAATTTGGGGCTGGGGAAAGGGTATTTGAAAAAGGCATTTGCAGGTAAAGAAAAGCCATTCTTTGCACCAAGGTGAGCCATTATCCTCCCTGCCCTAGACCTGACCTGATCAGTGGCATCCGTGCAAATACGGATGCGGGTGGCCTCATTCTTTTATACCAAGATGACGAGGTGCTCGGGCTTCAGGTTCTTAATAATGGCAGTTGGATTGACGTACAGCCGCTGCGATATTCAATAGTTGTCAACACCGAAAGATCAGCTGGAAGCCGTGAGCAATGGAAGATATATGAAGAAAAAGAGCTACGGTTCGAAGCCATGAGAGTGTCGAATGAGTCACTCTCCTGCTATGGAGGGGGACAACAATTTTATAGGGGAAGCATTTCACGACTCGTGGCAGGAAGTGTTTTCACAATAATGTTTTGTATGTTTTTGACTTTTCAACAATTCCGGAATACTAAAACATATTAGTTATTTATCTCGTACATTTTCGAAGAATATATTGGAATGATTTGTGAAGATAAGTATATTACACATTTCACTGCTTTGGTAAGTTTAGTGTTGAAGCGATTGAAATATTTTGCAACTTCTGTTGACAACCATGTAAAACTATCGCAAAGCTTAATCCTTCATGACGTAGGTATCTTTAATATGTTTATATAAAATCTCAAAGTTAGTTTGAATTATAATTCTATGGACACTTCGATTATCGTGTGAATGGAATCAATTGGTACGGATGATATGTTTGGTGTACTAGGAATTCGTGAGGTAAATCCTTTGCACCTTAAACATGCACTTTATAATTATTGTTTAATAATATTGAGTAGTTTGATAGATTTTATTAGAAAGTGACTTTCAAATTCAATGTGAATCATCATCATTCTCTATATTTGAATGAAATATGAGCTGAAATAAAATTATGAAAACATGTTTTATGTTAAACAAAATAAATATATAGAATACATTTATGAAAATAAGTATCGTGGATGATTCATAGAAATATTTGGTTAGTTTTTGAATACATGTGTTGAAAACAAAAGTATAATTGTATAAATAGATTTTTTTTTAAATTGTAAGATCAAAGTTTTGTTAAGGTGACTAATATATATCAATAAGAATGTATGTTACAATGTCTTTAATTTATTTTTTAAGAATATATGATAAGTATAGAGTTTAAAAATTCAAAACTTAATCATAATTTGTTTGAATAAAACATGGTTTAATATCCACTTGCATTGCTTTTTTAAAAAATATGAATAATAAAAAATATTGCATCAAATGTTTTGATCAATATATTAAAGTTTATATTAAATAAGAAACGTTGAATTTGTAATTCCTTTTCAATTTTAATATTTGATTTTTTATTTGAATAGTATAAAAATATTAATATATAATTTAATTAATTTTAATGCTTGGTTTTTATTTTAAAATATTTACTATTATACTTTATTTATTTAGCAAATAAATTCAAATAGAATGATATAATTAATTTATCAAAATAAATTTGAATGATTATTTGAACTTTGAAATAGTTAATCTTTCATATTCTCTCTATTTAAATGGTGAAAAGTTTTAATTTATAATTGATTGGAAATATTAAATGACTCCTTTCCATTTAGTCCATTAGAAAATGGACTAATTAATTTTCAAAAGTCAATCAAAATAAATGATTCTTTTCATGTTTCATTTTGTTTCCAAACGTACATGACATTTTCTAATGAACTAAATGGTTTGTATTCAATTTCTTGTCCACACAACTTAAATAAATATTTGTATCACCAACCCATTTCTTTCCTACATGAATTGGTACAAACTATAACATATATACTAGCCATTGTATTTCCACATTGTTATACTTTCTCTTTAATTCAAGCCATTGATATTGTGTTGTTCACATCTATAGAATAATATGGTCTAAAAAATAACATAACTATTTTCTTTACATCTTGAATTATGTCGAAACAATTTTTGGGTCTTTTACATCTTCGACCAACATAAATATTAGCGGATGATAATCTTAAATTAATTGATCTATCTCACATGATAATGTGAGTGTACCTTTGGGGAAGATCATGGCATATGTTAGGATATACATCAATATTATATTAAATTATAAGAGGGAACATATTATCGTCATTGTGTTGTGGATACTTTTTATAATAATTGACTAAATCCTTCCACTTATATTTTTAATCTTTATCATAAGTGTGTAGAGCTAAGATTTGTAACCAATACACAAAAATTTTACTACCCTACACACCCTACCAAGTATAATGGAACCAAATCAAAATGAATTAACCATTGAATAAAAATCACCATTATTAAAAATAATTGGTAAATATAAAGAAAACACTAATATAAAATTAGACTAGTCAATTGAGATAATGCATGCCCCTGAAAGGAGTACAACCTTGCCGAAGAAAATAAATAGATTATTTGTGAGTCAAGTCCTTCTTTAAAATATTGCCATCACAAAAAATCTTATCAAACCCCTCAAGGTGTAAATTATCATTAATAATTTATTCAAATGAAATAAAAAGTATTTAGAGGCTTATGGGCCAAATTAACAAGATGGATTATGAAAGGAAAACAAAATCAAAGTTGCTTGCTTGCCTACCATTCTCATTCACTACTGTGCCCGCTCATAAAAAACTTTAGCTAAACCATTTTTAACTAATTTACATGCATGAATATGAAGAATCAATAAGGCCTAGAATGTTCTACCCCATTCCAAAGAGGGCTCCACATACCATATTAAAAAAAAAATTAAAGCATGCAGCCTTAGATGATTTAACCCACTAATTCTAATATCCTTATTTTTTTGATTTAATTATCATTATGTTATTATATTTATATGTTTTAATTACACACACACACACACACACACATACACTTACTTTTCATATTTTCTAAATTTATTTATAAGATATCTCATCTTCTCAAAATAGTATTCCATCATGCCCTGCATTGGAAGGATAAAAATTTACCTTACATTGGAAGGACAAAAAGCTATCAAAATTGATATTATATTCATTGCTCTTTAATAATGAATAAATATTTGTTTGGCCTTTCATAAAGATATATTAATTTTGAATCTTGGGAAAATATTTTTATTTCCTCAATCAGCAAAGCATTAAACTTTCATAAACCTCTTTTAGCATTTCAAGGGAAATTTATTCACATATCCCAAGTTAATAAATGCTATGATTTTACTAAAGCTCTCACCACCTTATTAATTTGACTCAATACATGTGCTAAGGTATTGTTGTTGTTGTTGTTGTTGTTGTTGTTGTTGTTGTTGTTATTATTATTATTATTATTATTATTATTATTATTATTATTATTATTATTATTATTATTATTATTATTATTATTATTATTATTATTATTATTATTATTATTATTATTATCATCTTTATTTTTTTCTAATATGATATATTTAAATCATCACTAAGGTATGATGTTTTAATATATATATTATATTTGATTTGTTTATCTTTTTTTCTAATATAATATATTTAAATTATTCTCAATGCCCACTTTAATTACCTTAAAGGAACAAGAGATTTAGTTTAAGTCCTTAATAAGGGTAAGTAACATTATAATAGTGTTATTATTCAACCATACCAAGACAATGTTTCTTTATACAATTCCATGATCGAGTACAAGCGTTCCTTGTCTAAGACATAAATAGATCATTCCTTGATTGAGACATAGATAGTGTGATCAAGGTTAGCACATCCCCTGATATCATATTCATAATGTCTAAACATAAAACATTAGCAGATATTGAATCAGAGAGTGTTGTTTGCTTTACAAGCTAACTCCTCTAGCTAAAGCCTTTTATACTCACCAATGAGGAGATTAACATTGGATGGTATAGAAGTCAACGTATTTTTGATAAACAACTAGATTTATGAACAATAAGTCCTTTGAAGCATTCTATTAAGATTCACTCATCATAGGTACTTATTATGCACATTTTCATTTATCAATCCTTGACCGATCCAGAAGAGTTATGATATAATAAAATTCTTATGAAGAGATACCAATCAACCATTTCCAATAATCTTCCAATCATCATCATCTCTTAATCCATGGTACAACACATGCAACCAATAGTGACTAATTGCATGGCCACAACCACAATGTCAATATACACCCACCCTTTTCTTTATCATAAAAAGGCCAACTAAAGATGATTTTTTATGATCATAGGATCCATAATGTATCATTATAAGAGGTTCAAAATAACCTCAAATCATGCTCACACATGTTCAAAGGGAAACAAGGCTATGATAAAGATGAATTCCTCAAGAGGCCTTGTGTCATGGAGAGAGGCATGACAAAATTTGATAAAATACTACACCCACCTACTATATACAACTACAAGGATTAGCTCTCATAGGTTCCCATGGCTTAGGGCAAGAAGGAAATTTAGAATTACCCCTTGAATGATTAATAGACCATTACTATTACTAATTTGATACCAATGTAATTAATTTAAAGATTTTATATAAAGAATAGATTTATACTCTGATCATAGAATAGAGTAGGTGTTGTGGGTGAGTTTTAACATTTTATATTTTCTCCATTATATAAGGATCCAGGGCCTTTTAAAACCTAAATTTTAACCCTATAAAATAAAAAGTGGAAAATCTAAAGTATTTGATGCATGACAAATATATAAGATAAGATTAATGAAAAATCTATTTGAACTATAATTAAATATTATGAAATTTCATTTCCCCATACCAAAAATTTATTCCAAAAATATGTATTGTATATATCTTCTTTGTTTAGTGTATATTTTTTATTTTTTGGTTCAAGTAAAATGAATTCTTTTTACATTTTTAGTAGCATACTAAATGTAGCGAGATGCTTATTATATTTTTTATTATATTGTTTGAAATTGTCAAATCGATTAATTTACATAAAATAAATTATTTGTCTATTTAATCAAATCTATTACCTATGAAAATTTTCCCTTCTGAAAGAAGTATTTTCAATTGATGAGATTATACTATCAAAAAATAATGATGTGAAGCATTTAATAAATTTTATATGAATTAGATAATCACATCCCATTAAATAGAGACTCAAAATATTATTTATCTATAATGTAAATTTGGAAAAACACATGTTTAAATGCTCAAAACAATAGATGTTTTAATTTATGTCATTTGTATTTGTTTCTAAAATGAAATATTATGAAATATATTCTTGAATGCTCAAAACAATATTTAGAAGACATGTTTAAAAATATGTAAGAAATAAAATTTTCCTTGGTTTGATATTTTCTTAAGAATATTAAAGTTATTGAAAATATACCAAATTTGGAATGCATATTTCAAGACATATAAGAAAGAAATAAGGTTTTTTATTTGATATTTTATTAATATTATTAAAGTTATTTAATTTTTTTTTCATATAATAAATTATGTAAATATAAATATTTATATTTAATTTTATCAAGTTTATAATGTTGCATATGTTGATGGTCTAACAACAATAGTAGTAATAGAACACGAGTAAAAATACTCGATAAAACTACTTTCATAAAAAATTTCTCAATTTTGCATGTGCTACAAGAAAATTTTTAAAATATTGTAATTAATAAATTTGACATAAGCTAACAACATTAGTAGTATTAGAACACTAGCACAAATACTTGATAAAACTACTTTCATAGAAAACTTCTCAATTTTGCATGTGCTACAAGATATTTGAAAATATTGTAATCAAAAAATTTGACATAAGCTAATTTTTGTGAGATTTTGGTTATTTTACCATTACCAACAATCAATTTAATCAAGCGTAGTTAATGATTTATTGTTGTTTTAGTGTTGTATTTCCTAAATTTTTAGTTTTGTCAAATTTTTTTAAGATTCTAATTAGCGTTTCACCTTTATAGATGTATTTTGGGGTTGGAAAAATGTAACTTAATTATTAGAGGGTTCAAATTTATCATCGTTGTAGTTTCTTCAAAATTACATTACATATATTTCATAACTCAAAATTTATTTGTATGATCAAAACATTATAAAGAGCTAAATATTATTTTATTGAATAAAAACCATAAAAAAATCCTTAACCATTTTTTTGTTTGAATATTTTTAATAAATCGTCAAATAAAACAACTTTGGAGTTTTTTGTTAATTACATCAATTTCATTTATTTATTTTTTTATTTTTTTAAAAGAAAGAAAAAGGAATTAAAAAATATACTAATATGTTTGAATTTTATGATATTGAGGTTTAATGGTATTTATATTAGCGTTAAATTTACATACTATTTATTTAATTAACATTTGTTACAATTTAAACAAATGAATAATTTAAAGATATTTATAAAATTTAGTAGTTTATTTCTTTAGTTTTGATTTTTTTTAGTTTTTTATATAAGTTGAAGTTATAGAAAGATTACACAATTTATTCATATTTTATCTAGATTTAAAAATTAGACTATTGAATATTTCAATAATTATTAATATTAATAACATATTTTTTTAAAATGTTTATATTTAAAATATTAAACTAATGTTCATCAAATATCAGATTCAATCTAACCATATATATTTAAAAAAATAAAATCAAATACTTCTGTAACCTATTTTGAATATGATGGTCAAATTTAACCACCTCACACCCTATTTTAAAACGAAATCAATTCGTGAGGTTGAAAATTAATATTAAAATTGTTAAGTTTTTAATAGTTCATCAGAATTTTATTCAAATCATTTCATTTGAAAGTATTTATAAGATTGTATGAAACATATAAAAATAATATATGGGAAATTTGGATGGACTATTGAATGGTTTAGTTTGACCTCCTTGAATAATTTGAATGGTGACTAGTAATTCGGGACATTTACAAAGAGACTAGTCTAAGAGCTAGATTATGCACTGTCAGCGTAAATCATTTTTGAGTCATAAAGTACATTATAATAGTGAATAATAATATTTAATTGATACTAATCAATCATCTCATTAAATAAGAACTCAATCAATGATATTAAAATAAAAACATCCTTCCAAAACACTACAAACAAAACCAAAGAAATTTTTGGGTCATGGAATGGTACGACTCGAGATGTCTTGGATTAAACTGGTAAACTAATCTAACATGTGATTGATCATTCAAAGAGATGTGCTTTAATGAATTAGGAAAATATGTTGAAAATGAAAGGATATATATATGACCTTAGCCTAAAATAAATCATAGGTACTCTTTTAGTTTCCTACCTTTAATCTATTTGTATATATTATAAAATTTGGTTTAAACAAGAATTGTAAGGACACTTTCAGCCTTAACTTTATGAATGGAATATATTAGTGTGTTATAATATGTCTAATGAAGTGTGAATGCTAAATATAATGTCATTTTATCCTGGAACATGCATTATATAATTATTGTCGAACTCAAGTAGAAATGCATTTCATTGGTTAAAATTTTTCATAATGAAAGTAAAATTACAAAAATATTTTAAATCTTATATTTATATGAGTTATTTTTTTAAAATTTTAGTTAATATGATTATGGCATAGCCGATTCAATTATTGATCAAATTTTTTTGCAAAGAATATTTTGAGTACTATATATTGAAGAACATATCTACTTAATTACATTGGGACACACATAACACACTGTCATACATCTTTAACAATATTTTGTCACCAATGTCAGCTTCAATATACAGTCAATTTCTTTGCATTAATACAAACTCAAAATTTATAATATTATATCATATACAATTTACAACTCAAAATTTATACATATAGTTTAAAAAAATTAAACATTAAATCTTATTTTACTAAATAAAATTAAAAAAAAAAATTAATCAAAATTATTTATTTTTTGGACATATTTGTAACATGATGAGTTTGAGTGTAAGTATAGGCTTGAATAAAATCAAGTAATAAAATTTAAAACAATCATAATTTTGGAATTTAATGTTAACCACATCGATTGCATTTAATTTCAGAAAAAAAAAGAGAGGAGGAATTCAAGAATATACTATTAAGTATAAATTTTATGAGTTTAGAGTTTAATGGTGTTTATCTTAACATTAAATTTATATATTATTTACTTAATTAGTATTTCTTACAATTGAAAACATAAATATTTTTAATAATGTTTAGTAATTTGTTTATTTAATTTGAAATTTATTATCATTTTATGTTAATAAATTGAGGTTATAGGAAAATTACATAATTTATTATTATTTTGTATAGATTTAGAAACTATAATATTTAATATTTATTTTAATATTATTATGACACATTTTAAATAATATTTATATCTAAATATATATGAAAAATTAGACTAATGTTTAGGAAGTGTCATAAAATCCATTTAGTCATTTCTATTTTTTTAAAGGATTAAATACTTTTTATAAAGAAAAGCCTTCAAAATGAATCAACGTAATTTGTTTTTACTTTAAAATAAGTAATGTTACACTTTATATACTAAGTTAGGAAATTAAAATAGTTTGATACAATAATTTATGAAAATAAAATTTAATAATTATTTGTAAATGGGAATAATCAAATTTAGCATGTGAAAAAATCATTTTTATGATTGAATTTGAAATATTTATACAATGAATTATAATAAGTTAATAAAAGTAAAAGATACTTATTTCTATGTTCTATTTTTTTCTAAGCAAAAATTATATTTCATATTAGAGTAGATGATAGATAGGTGTCAGTAGGGTTTGTGTTTAAATTTTTGTCCACACAACCTAAATAAATATTTGTATCACCAAATTAATTTTTTATTACATGAATTGGTATAAATTATGAACATATATACTCATCATTATATTTCCACATTAATTTTATGTGTACCAATTTATCTTTTAGTTCAAGCTATTAATATTGTATAAATCAGAGTAAAGAATTATTATGGTCTAAAAAAATATAATATATTTTCTATTTACATCTTGAATTATGTCAAAATATTTTTTTGGTCTTTTGTATTTTGGATTGACAAATATATCAATTGATAATAATCATAATTTAATTGTTCAATCTCACATAATCATGTGAAATACATTTTCAAGAGAGTTTGTCTACCATATTTATGGTTATATATCATAATTGTATTCAACTATGAGAAATAAACTATTGCATAACTATAGTACTCTACTACTACAAAACAAACTAATAACAATGTGATACTAATGGCTACACTAAAATTCTACCTTTATTACATTATTTTTACAAATATACCTTTATTCATTGGTGAGTAAATCTCTTACATGTGAATTTATTGGGCAATACTAAAGTTGAATCTAGTGGTTCAAGACTTTTTATAGAATATAGTGGCACTATAACTAAATGTGTTCGGTCTTCCCATGAAATACTGATTCTTGACAAGCTTTAACACATCCTGATTATCATAGAAAAGAACTAGTGGCAAATCTTTAGGAATGTCTATGTCAGACAGAATGTGATGTAACCAAATTACTTCAAACATAGCTCCTCAAGTGGGATGGTATTTTTAATTTATGTATGAGAGAGAAAAAACATATTTATTCTTACTAATACATGAAATTAGTCTAGATCTAATATGAAAAATTTACCCTGAGGTTGAGTTCTTATCATCAATAAATTCAGCATAGTCTAAGTTTATGTAACCCTAAAATAAGAAATTCAAGTTCTTATATTTTAGACCATAATCAACTATACCTCAAACATTTATTAATATATGATTTGTTGTAGCACAATGACATTTTTTTGGCTCTACATGAATCTCAAAAGATAGTTGACAAAAAATCATATCTTTATTCTGGTATAAGTCAAGTAAATGAGACTGCCAACCAACTGTCTCTAGTGAGTTTCATCTAACTGAGGTGACTCCTAAGATCAGGATAGTTTTAAACCTTTCCTTATCAGATTTGACATTGGTTTACAATTTTTTATCCTATATTTATCAAAGATCAACTTGGCATATTTCATCTATGAGACAAAAATATGATTCTTCTTTTACCATATCTCCAAGCCAAGATAATAATGAAGTATCCCTAAATCTATCATGTCAAAGGATTTTTTAAAATCATTATTTACTTCTTGAAAAAGATCATCTAAACATCTTGTAATCACAAGATCGTCCACATACAAAACTAGAATGACAATCTTTCTATGTACCTTCTTGATATACAAACTAGTACATAGAGTGACTTAATTAGATGACATATCTTATTTGGATGTTTTTCATTAATAAATCCTTTTGGTTGGGTCATGTATACTTCTTCTTTGAGATCACCATTCAAGAATGCACTTTTCACATCCAATTGCTAAAGATTCCATCCATTTTGTGTTGAGAGTGCATAAATAACTTTGATAGTCTTGATCTTAGTAGTGGGTGCAAAGGTCTCCTCATAATGTATTCCTCCTTACTGATCATATCCATTTACAACAAGTCATTCTTTGTATTTATCGATGAATCCATCCACTTTGTATTTTGTCTAGAAATCCACTTGTAGCCAATGGATTTATTTGCTATAGGCAAATTAATAAGTTCCCATGTCCCATTTTTTATGACCACATCATATTCAACATCCATGGCCTTATTTCACTAAGGTTGACATAAAGCCTATCGATTTGTCTCTAGTTTGGTGTTATAAACTACTAAACTCATCAGTGTGAGACTAATTTCATGTTTTGCCTATCTTTTGGTCTGAACTCCTGATGAAGTATCTAGATTAGAGTTTAGGTGTTTGTCCCTGATGGTACTTTCTACCCATTTTGAGCATTGATGTTGATGTTAATTCGATGAAGAATCATCTTCCATATTTCCAAGATCAATGAATAATTATCCTTGTAGCTTGGCTTCTTTGTGAGAAGATTCTCCATTCTCATCATTACCTATGGGAAAAAGCTATGAGAGGTGGTATGATATGACTCCTTATGTGTCAATTATTTGAATGATGACTCATCACAAACCACTTCTCAAATTTTGTATATATTCTTTATCTAAGAATCCTTGAGATTATAAGCTTTTAAGGTAGTATTATACCCCAATGTAATTTAATTGAGTGTATTTGGTTTGATATTCTTCTTATTTTTAGTAGAGACATGGAAATAAGGTGTACAACCAAATACCCTAAGATGAGAGATCAATGGCTTATGACCACTTCATATTTATTCTAGATACTTGTCTTGTAAGATATTTTTAGGTGTCTTATTGAGAAGATATAAAATTGTATGAACTACTTGTGCCAAAAATGGTGCATCCAACTTCATAGTGGAAAGCATGCAATGAGCCATCTTCGTGACTAAATGATTACATGTCTCTAATATCCCATTATGTTGGGGCATATAAGGAACAATCAGGTGTTATTTGATTTTTGTGTTGTTTTAAAAATCCCAAGAATTCCTTTCATGTGAGTTCCCCCTTGATCTGATTGGAGAAATTGAAGAGGCCTCCTTGACTAGGTGACAACAAGCTAGTAAAAGACCTTAAAATGAGTTAAGAGTTGACTCTTCTTCTTGAAAAATAACACCCATGTCTTACAAGCTAAATCAGCAACAAAGAGTTAGAATTACTTGAATCCTTAGAAAGAAGTAATTAGGGGTCCACAAAAATCAATATGTACCACATTGAGATGATCTTTGTCTTGTGAGGATCTCAACATGAACAAAACCCTATGTTATTTTCTAGTGAGGCATCTAGAGTATATAGGCAAAGAATGAGATAGCTAAGGAAGTCCACAGACCATGGCCTTAGAGATTAGATGGTACAAAGAACAAACATAAAGGTACCCATATCAATAATACCATAGTGTTTTAGATTCTTCTATAGAGGTAGAGAGAGAAACAACATCAGATGAGATGACATCTAGGGTAAATAATCAATCCTTTAGAAAAGATATAGAAATGACCTAACCTTCTCATGACATGAGACTAGATTTTATGCCATTCTTAATCATGAACTCTACCTTAACCTTTTTATTCAAGAGCTGATTTACAATTAAGAGATTTGTTATCAAGCTAAGGACATACAATACCTCTATGAGAGTAGAGATTTGTGTCCTAGGAGGAATGGTGATAGTGTTAATTCCTTCTACAACATTATCTTTATCTTCTATAAGTTGAACTTGATCTCCAATGGGTTAAGTCATCAGTGAATCAAACAATTCATTGTATCCTATCATATGTTTGGTAGGTACATATTTGATCAACCAAACTTTTATATGTAATTTGAAGAGCCAATCCAAAGCTTCTCCTACCAAACTACGTGAAAACAAAACATAGTATATAAACACTATTATAAACTACCTCTTGGCATAGTACATAAAAATTCTTGGATATGTTCTCAAGGGTCACCCTTCCCTTTGTATTTATCAAATTTGGGTGCCTTAATGTGAGGTGGAAAGGTTACTTGGAGAATACTTAAGTCAAATGGATATGGACATATCTTGTTGAACTTATATTTCTTGACTCAGTTTCCCATCTCCAGTCTTGACATAATTTCCTTCATTGAATTCCACTCCTGTATATTTGGTGTATTTGTAGGTGGGATATAATTTTTTTGGAGTGGCATGTGCCCCTATTGTTTTTTTTAAGGGGTATAAACCCTATGCTCAGTGCCTTAATTATGATTTACTCATTGAATCGAGTGGGTTGGATGTTGATTCCTAGGTGTTTGGTGGACATTTCCTAGAATCTACCACTATGAACTATAAGTATATTACTAGTTTTTAGGTATCTGCATTTGGATCACTAAAGGAAGTGTTACTTGGGAGAAACTTGACAAAGTGTTTTGAATAATACCCCCAATATGTGTTGTGTTTTTCATCCCTTGATTCTATGCAGGGACAAGAGCCTCTTAGTGATTGAAGAATGTATGTTCTATATCTAGTGACATATGTTGTGAAGCACCCCTAAGTTTGTTTTATTAAGATGAAATGCTAGGATCTATCATAGATTTAGGCTCAACTAGGGTATGTTGTATTTGATCTATCACATTATCTTTCTCTTTAGAAGCTTTGTTAATGATTGAAGTTGCAAACAAATAATCTATTAAGTCCATGATAAGATCGTTTGCATATTGTTGACTAATTTTCTTGATCTTGGTAGAAATATCTTGATCATTGGGCACATACTCTATGAGTGTTTCCTTTCCTTTGATAGAAGAATCCATTTTGGATTTTGCATTGTGAGCGAGAGCTTGCTCTTCTATCCTAACAAGTGTGTTTAATTGATCCATAGGGAAATTTGGTGGTAACCTAGTGCCTGATATTATCAACCTTAATTTGGATTTATCTTTGTCTTTTAAGGGTTGATGTTCATAATAATATTCTTTAGGCCCTATGGTTATTAGGATATATTTGAACACAATGGCATTATCCTGTCCATCATAAAAATGTTTTTCCTCATAACTAGGGCCATAAAAGACCCCACTACGAGCATACATTTACGTCATGCTTGAAATATTATTCTTTACATTTGATAAGATGCTAAATGTGGTTTAACAACATTTAAAAGGAATGATCAGATTTGTTCAAACAAAAGATAAGGTAAAATGAGAATATAATAAATGAAATGTTTTAGTGCTGCACAATTTAAAATAAAATGCTTACAAATTTACTCAACATTGATGGTTTATAATTATCAAATTAAAAGAGTGTAAGATAACTTTGGAACCTAAAATACTGGCTAACACAATAAACTTAGGTCAAAGATACATCAATACTATAACAGATAGATACAACTAAGATGATTTGTGACTATAAAATTATAAGAAGGTACTTATGATTAGGAAAACAATAATGTGAACAAAGAATCTCAAAATGTGAATCAACATAAAAAAATCCTATGTATAAAGCTAAAAAAATGGGCAACATAAGGCATTATATGGTAATAAGATGTAGAATGGTCCAGAAACTTAGAGCATGAGTGAATACAAGGTAATATAAATCCATAATTAGAATAAAATGATTATGAGTCTAGGTAATGACCATTAATCCAAATGGGAAATCACACCCAAATTACCCAAACCAAGTGTGAAAGGTAAACCAATAGCACTATGGATAAGAATTTAAAATAATTTTTACACTTAGATTTTTATATTAAATATGTTGAAGATTCTAAATGAAACTATGAAGATAAGAGAAACCAAATGTGGGTATAATGAGGTGAGAGAATAACATCATCAGGGGAGAAACAGGTGAATATCCTACTTCATATAGATACCCTACTTTAACTAGAAATAAAAAAGATAAAATTGGGGTGATCCTTTGCTGAGGTGACCTCCTCATCCAAAAATGCATGTAGATCTGATTCATCCCCACTTATACCACTCGTGATTTAATTTGTCTTGGAGTACAGAAAGGAAGAAATTGAAACAGTGCTGAAGAAGGAAGAATGTTTATCATCGAGAGGTAGTATATGCATATTCATTAACTTTTAGCCAAAACCTCCTCTTTGTCATGCCTAGATCTTAGAGAACTAGTAACTTCTTATGTAAGGCAATTTGGAAATTTACCTGTGTGAAAATGTATTTTAAATATTATAATTTAGATACTTTGAGGATAAAGACTTGATTCAAAACCAATAGTTGCCTTTGAATCATCATCCCCTAGTCATGAAACTATGATTTTCACACTCCAACCCCTTCATTGAACATTTCAATGTCAGACCCATTTATTTTTTATTCTTCACCTCCTTACCTATATTTGGTCTAATATTTACCTTAAGGTTACAGGTAATACTCTATGAGAGTTTCTTTAGACTAACCTAGCCACTTAATTGCATTACCACACTACTTTTTATAATAATATTAGTCAACATAGACATTTGTAAGCATATTATTATAAAAATGTACCTCAAACTTGTGTACCAATTATGGACTCAGACTCTTGAACGTGAAAATTTTAATTTCATCTATTATTATTGTTTTGAAATTAGACATTTATCCTCAAAATGTAGAAATTTTAGGAGAAAGAAGGAAACCTCTTAGTTGAAAGATAACCTCTCTAGCCACCTTACTCTGGAAAGGGATGATTCAAATAATATAGTAACATAATCTCATTTTAAATATCTCAAACCCATTGAAAAAAAAGAAACTCATTCATTTGAAAAGGATCCTCCTATTTTTCATGTCGAGGGAAACACAATGGCAATTTTAAACTCCCCCCTAAATTAAAATCTATAAGGGAAGATGCATTGAACCAATTCAAATCAGAATAGTCATCCCATTTTCCATTAAAATTGAGAAGACAAGGAATACTGGACTGTGGTGAGAAGAAAGAGGAAAGGAAGACTCAACAAAGGCCTTATCTATCTCATAGGGCTAGTAGAGGTAGTTTGCAATGCTGAAGATCTACAGATGTTAGATTGGCAATTGGAAGAAGATAGGTGGATTTTTTACTAATTGTTTATTGTTTTATGTTGTCTTTTATTTTATTTAGTGTTCAGGTAATCATTTTTCATTGGTTTAGTGTTGTGTCCCTTTGGCTAATAGAATTTAAAAAAATTCTGAGATTTAACTTTTTATCTTTTTATATATTGTAATCATCTCTATGATATTTCAAATCTTACAGTTTAACCTTATCAAATAAATACACACACACACACACACACACACACACACACAGTTGCATCTAAAACTAAAATGTATTGCTTATGCATTCTATATGGTGAGGGCTAACAAATTCACATATCATGTTCCTAATCTCATTTTAAGTTTGTCTAAGTATTCACATGTGCAACATTTATGTTTGAAAAAAAACATATGCTTTGATTAAGAAAGCATTACTACCTATATATTGTAGCTGCATGCTCAAAATATACCATTTTAACATGGAAGATATCATTCAGTAATTTTTCATATCAATAGTTTTCCATTTCAAGATGGAAAATGTGATTTTATATGAATAATATATGAGGAATCAAAGAAGAATATTAGTTTTTGGTTTTAAAAATTGCATGTTTTTTATGCAATAAGATACATATGAGGTCACCCTTTGAATTCAGAGAGTTATGGCTAGAATAAAATACTACATAGTATATTAAGAATGCAATAATTCATTTCTAGTTCACCATTATATACATGCATTGCAATAGGCTTAGTTTGTATGCAGTTAAGGAATTGTATATATGGAACACTCTCTCTTTATAATTTTTCAATATCTATCTTCCACATGAAAGGTAGGGTTGATCTTTGGTTATGATAGATATTTGGTTGAACTAGTTGGATTTTTTGTTGGAGACAAAGCACTTCAATGATGGTCTCCTTCTCATGTTTAAAATATTTGGATTCATCATGATATCCTATTAGGTCTTGATGTTTTCACATTGAGATTTTTAGTTAGTGTATTGTATTTATTTTAATTCGACAAATCAATGTAGTTATATTTTTAATCTAGTATTGAATGAATAATTTAATAAAATTACAATTTTAAATATTGAATTATTGTATCTATTTTATATTTTCATTAAATGAAAAATAAATGTGGTTCAAGTAACTCATAATTCTAATGAGATTATGAATCATTAATTACAATGAATTCATACTTTCACATTATCATATTGAATTTAAGTTATGTTATAATGGATTACGAAATAACTAAGAATGCATTGATATTATTTATGTACATTTATTCAAAAATAAATTCATGAATTATTTTCTTAAAATAATTATTGAAAGCTAATTTCAAGGCTTTGAATGCAAATTAATAATGTTAAAAGTTAACATTTAAAAAATATTTCAATTTTAATAATTTATATAATTATTATACTATATAAATTTATTTTGTCTATAATCTTTATATTTTTAAATAATGTGGATTGGTGAGTGATAAATCCATATACCTCTATTGGATGACTTAGAAAATACATAGGAAAAAAAAGTTTGTACATTTTACAAATGTTTGACTGAAGGTCTCTTGCATATACTATGAGTGTGCATACTTAAGTTAATAAGAAAAGTGTTTGGTTGGTTTTTCACTAGAATGAGAGGTTGATACTCTAAGGTAAAGACTGATAAATAAGATTCTAGTATTTATTTAAGAGAAAAAAAATATGTTTGTAGTGTAGATGTTGATTAAGATTTGATTCTTTATATTGTGTTGTGCCACTTATTCATGTTAGTGAAATTCATACATGGATTAGATCTTCCAACCATGATTTATTATTGAAATTCATTGAGTGATGTCTTCAAAATTTATATTGGAATATATATCTTCTAATAATGGATGGAAAACAAGTTCCCTTCAATGACTCCCTCATTTCTATTATTATGTGATGAGTGATTAGTGTTTAAATAGAAAAGACCACTTTTACAGTGACTCATACTTAATTATAAAAAATTGAGTGGGGATTTTAAATACCATGAGTTGAGGAGAAATATTTTTGAATTTGTTTCATATAATATTGAAACTATTATGAATATACTATTATGTTCTTGGAAATTCTATGATAGCAGTCTTATGTTTCTAGTGATTTAAAAAATCCTCTTTCTTCTCTGTAATTTTTCAAGGGTTTATCTACCTTGAATTATATCCATATTCAAGGTTATTTTCATCCTCTAAATATCCCTATATATATATATATAAACTTCTAAGAACCCTCTCTCTTCAAATTTTAACTATTTAAGAATACTACTTACGAAAATTGTGTTTATTTTTAGTATTCATCAAGGTAAATATGGTTACATCTGATTGAATATTTGTAATGGTTATTTTCATTTGAAACCAATTTTGTATAAAAACCTTTGTTATTGATCATAATCATAAATTTAACTAGAACCTTAGAATTGAACAAATAATTTTTGATTTAAGTGTTTTATTCTCTTGCCTTTTAAATGATGTTTTGGGTAGAATAATATCTTCATTTAAAAAAAATATATATTAATAAAATTTAAAAATAATCTATTATTTATAACTTCAAAATTAAAATTAATTTCCACATTACCCTATCTTCCTGATGGAAGATGTTATGTTTTCTGTTGAAAAAGAAACCTTAAAATAGTATATGTTATATAAATAAAAGCAATAAAATCCTGGACAACATAGATTTTATATATTATTTCACAAAAATAATAACATGCCATCATTAAAAAGAGGTTGGATACTATAGCAAATGAAAATGCTTGAACAATTTATCATATTCTGGAGTTAATTTATACAAAACATAATTGATCAATTAGAACAACCAATTATATGTAACCTACCAACAACAACATAACTATAATGTAGTTGTCCTATAATTATCCTTAAATAATGTAATAAAAAAAATAGTTATGTGAAAATTCCCCCTTTATTACATTGTTTTTATAAATGTACTCCCAAACAGATCAAATTTCACCTTGCTAAGTGACTTGGTGAGTATATCTTCTATATGTGAATTTGTTAGGTAGTACTAGAGTTGAATGTGTTATTTTAAGACACGTTCTCAAATATAGTGGCATTGGAACTCAATGTTTTTGGTCCTCTCATTAAATATTTGATTCTTGACATGATTTAACACACACTAGTTTTCATAGAAAAGGACTTGTGGTTGATCTTCAGGAATGTCTGTGCCAGATAAAATGCAAAATAACCAAATTAATTTTCACACAACTCCTCATATGGCATGATATTATACTTTTGTGGATGAGAGATAAAATATAGATTTTTTTTTACTAATCCACAAAATTATTCCAGATTTAAGATGAAATATATATCCAAAAGTTGATTTCCTATCATAAACAGATCTAATATAGTTTGTCTTTATAACCCTACAAGAAAAAATTTGAGTTCTTGTGTTCTAGACCATAATCAACTGTAACTTGAACATATCTAAAAACATGCTTTGATGCAACCCAATGATACTTCTTTATCTCTTGCATGAATATTGAAAGATAAATGATAGCAAAGCATATGTCTAGCATGGTATAAATCATGTAAATGAGACTCCCAACAAGTTAGTTATAGTTAGTTTCATCTACTTGAGGTGACTCATAAAACTGGGATAGTTCTAAACCTTTCTCCATCAGAGTTGACATTGGTTAACATTTTATCATCCCAGATTTTTTAAGGAGCATCTTGGTATATTTCATCTATGAGACAAAAATATGATTCTTCTTTTGCCATATCTCCAAGCCTAGACAATAATGATGTAGTACCAACTCTGTCATGTCGAATTATTTATTCAAGCCATTATTTACTTCTTCAAAAGTTCATTTGAACTTCCTATAATCATGATATTATCTAGATAAAAAACAATAATTGTAATTTATGTGTCTACCTTCTTGATATACAAATTTGTATTAGAGGGGCTATGAATGAATTTATGTTGTAATAGATTATTACCAATATTAATGTACCATACCCTTGGTGCTTGATTAAGTCCATAAAGTGTCTTAATTAGAGGACATACCTTATGTGGATGATTTTCATCAGTGAAGCCTTCTCACTGGGTCATGTACACTTCATCTTTGAGATCACTATTTAAGAATAAACTATTCTTGTCTATCTGTTGAATACTCCATTTAATTTGTGTTATGAGTGTCCAAAAAAATTTAATGGTATTGATCATAAAAATGGGTGCAAATGTGTCCTTATAATATATCACTTCTTACTGGTCATATCCCTTTTAAATAAATTGTGCTTTATCTTTGTTGATAGATCCATCTACCTTGTATTTTATCTTAATAATTGACTTGTTTCTAATGAATTTATTTACTATAGGCAGATCGATAAGTTCCTACATCCCAATTTTTATGAGGGTATATTATTCATAATTCGTGGCCTTATCCCATTGAGATTAACATAAATCCTTTTGAAATATCTTTGGTTTGGTGTTATCAACTACTAAAATCATCAGTGTGAGAGTAAATTCATGTCTCACCTATCTTTTGGTTCAAACTCCTTATCAAGTGTCTTGATTAGTGTTTAGGTGTGAGTCCATGATGGTGCTTTCTACCCATTTTTATGTTGATGTTGCTACTAATTTGATGAAGAATTATCTTCCATATTTCCAAGATAAATGAATAATTCTCCTTGCAACTCACCTTCTTTGTGATCAGGTTCTTCATTCTCATCATCTAACTGTGGGAACAATCTATGAGTGGTCATATATTTTGACTCCTTATGTGGTAATGAATCAAATGATGAATCATCAAAAGCCACATCTTGAATTTCATATATTTTTTGTGTCTCATAATCTAGGAGATGATATAATTTTGGGGTAGTAATATACCCTAATAGAAGGCACTAAAGTGTTTTTGGTTTGATATTTTCCCTCTTTTTAGCAGGGACATACATATAAGATATACAACTAAATAATCTAAGATGAGAGATTAAAGGTTTTTGACCACTCCATGCCTCTTATGGCATCTTGTCTTACAAGATATTTGTAGGTGCCATGTTGAGAAGATATACAACTATTTGAACTGCTACTGCCTAGAATGGCGTGTCCAAATTCATAGTGGAAAGCATGTAACAAGCCATATCCATGACTAAATGATTTTATCATTATACTATTCCATTTTACTATGGAATATAAGGAGCATTCAGGTGTTTTTTGATTTCATGTTTCTTAAAAAATGTCAATAATTCCTTTGATGTGATTTTCCCCCTCGATCTAAGTAGAGAAGTCAAAGAGATCTCCTTGACTGGGTGACAACAAACTAGTAGAAGACCTTAAAATGTGTAAAGGCTTAACTCTTCTTCTTGATAAGTAACACCCATGTCTTACAAGATAAATCATCAATAAACAACCAAAAAAGTACTTGGATCCCTTGAAATAAGTAGGAATGGATCTACACATATCGATATATATCACATTAAGATGATCCTTGGCTTGTGAGGAAATCAACTTTAACATGACCCTATGTTGTTTACTGACAAGGCATCTAGGGAAACATGCAAAGAATGAGACAACTAATGAGTTCCACAGACTATGGCCTTAGAGATGATCTAATACAAAGAACCAAAAAAAAGGTGTCAATATCAATAATGCCATAATGTTTTAGATTCTACCATAGTGGTAGAGAGAGGAGCAAAATCAGATGAAGTTACATCTAAGGCAAATAACTGATCCTTGAAAAACATTCAACTAATGACTTGACCATCCCATGAGAGGTAACAGGATTTTGTGCCATTCTTGATCATGAACTCTACATTAGCCTTTTGATTCAAGAGATGACTTACAAAAAAGAGATTTGTTGTCAGGCCAAGGACATATAGTACATTTGTGAGAGTACAAGTTCATGTCTTGAGAGAAATGATGATAATGATAATTCCTTCTACAACGTACTCATGGGTCGAGTTATAAGTGAATAAAATAGTTAATTGTATCCTATCATATGCTTGCTAGCACTAGAGTCGATCAACCAAACTTTGTTTATGTGTGACAAGGTTTGGGAGACAAAAACTAAATCTTTATATGTGTTTCTAAACTTTGCTTTGATGGGTACAACCTTTTTAGATTTATCATACTGGTGATTTTGTGTCGCTACATATTCATACTATTTTTGTCATCAAAGACATATTTTGGATTTATGTGAATCATCTCTACTAGATGTTCCCTCTTAACTAGATGAGACATGTGTCAATGCATTATACCAGTATCTATCAATATCATATGTATTGATGCATCAAATATAACACCATCTTTTTTTACTTTTTGATTTATTTTATTGTTGTGACTACTTTGGTGGTCCTTTTGAGAAATTTGAGGTGCATTACCTTGAATCAAAGCTTTATCCTCAAACTCTTCTTGCATGGACTAGATGGCTTCTTCTTATCTAAATAGATTCACCAATTATTTGAAAGACATTACTTGCTTTGTGATATTCAATATCATGGTGAACATGTGAAATTGAGAGGGGAGAGCTCTTAATATGATCAGAAGTAACAACTTATCCTCAATATTTTCTCCAAGTGCAATTAATTCTGCTCTTAGTTATGCTACATGGGATAAATATTCCTCAACTTTCTCACCATCTTTAATATTGAGAGTATGAATATTGAACTAGAGTGGAGTATCTTCATCTAATTTTTTACCTCATCAATGGTGGAGAAAATATCCCAAGCCTCTTTAAATGTTATTGCATCATAAATATGAGGTTGAACCTTCTCGATGACAATGAGTGTGATCAACATTAGGGCTTTTATTTTTTACTTGTCATATTTGGTTCACTCATCAACTTAAGTAGGATGGATCACTACACTAGAGATGATACCTTGTAATTATTCAAATTGAAAAATCATACACATCTTCATCTTCTACATGACAAAATTTCCCCATTCGAGAAGTTGAGCATCAGAGAATAGGATTTTGGATGCAATTTTTTTTTTGTTTTACTTTATTAATACAAAATTTTACATTCAAAGTAGTATTTTATCATTAAAAATTATCTATAAAAAATGTACCTTGAAAACTTCAATATATTCCTTCAGTGGTTCTACAAACATTATGCTTCTTGGCCACTTGGTTAGATAAAACCAATAGAATGCTTCGATCAGACTACTCTGGTCTAGTTCCTCTATTGTGTATTGATAAAACTACCATGTTGTGGTTACTTTGATCAGATTCTACTTCTACGACATCAACAAATCTTCCATGCTTCATGCTATGAGATTTTTTAGTAGATTGAAACCTTTGGCTTTTAGCATATTCCTCTATGCTTCTTGATATGAGTTTGTTGATCTCTCTGATGATTATAATGAGCCAATGGAATGAGAAAATATAATTCTTTGACCAAACACACATCACTATGACTTTAACTTTATTTTAGGCATCAATCAACTATGTTAAATGCTTTGATCAAGTAAGTTCACCACTTGCCTTTTATTTTGTAGCTCAAGGCAACAATGTAATAAATAAAATAAAAATCATAATTAATCGGTTGAAACAAATGATTCTAAATAAATACCAACAATAATGTAATTGTAACGTAACTATCCTAAAATTATCCTTAAACAATGTAATAAACAAAATAGCTATGGTAACATTTATAATATTGATAAATAGTTAAAGTTATGGGCCATCCATAATTAAATATCCCTATCATCTAATAGAAATCTATTATTAAAAAAAAATAATAATAAAACATTTAATTTTTTTTATAAGGATGAAAATATAAAAGATCATTTTTTGTTGTTTTATTATAAGGATATCATTAACCACAAACTTAACGATTTATCATACCTATTTAAGGTTGCGAACATGAAAAAGATCATTATTATTATAATAAAACTAAGAATTAACTCACACAATATTTTATCAAAAATTATAGATATACACTCATAAAACAACATGGGAAATAAGATCATTTACATTCTCCAAGGAGGTCAAACTTTCACTTTTGGCTGGGCAAGGTTAATCAGAGCTTCTCGAATATTTGTTTTGTACACATGGTCCTTCACTTTTAAAGTGTCAAAGATTTAATTCAAATCAAATCCATCAACTGTCCATCCAAAATTCATATCATTATGTCAAAGGGTTTTATCATATCATTTTAAAACTCCCTCTAGCATATATGAAGTTGATATTTTTTTCTAAGGTAGTTATATGAAGATGAGAATTTTTTATCTAAGGTAGTTTTTCATTTTTACTAAGAATTTGTGTTAGTGATTTAGAGATTTTAGTTGAAGTAGTTTTTTTTTTTTTTACCGAGTATTTGTGTTAGTGTTCTAGAAATTTTGTCTAAGGTAGTTTTACTACACATTCATACTATTTATCTAATAATAGTATTGTTGTTAGACCATCACTACATTCAAAATTATGAATTTTGGCGAGATGAAATTCCATAAAATACTTCCTTCCTATCCAAAAAATACTTCTTTCCTTTCCTAATATTCTATATTTTTCAAAGTCTTTTATTATTTTGTTCATGTTTGGTTCTATAGCACCTGGATCTGCACATAATGGGTTTAAACGCTAGGGATGGGCATTTTTACATACTTGATTATACTCTAGAATTCACTATTGAATTAATTTTTATTGTTCCTTAGTTGAAATATGCCTCCATTTAATGTATTTTGTACACTAAAAATTGAACTCCCTTATATCAGATAAAGAATCACCATTTGAATTAAGGTCAAATAGATTTTCATTTTATTTGGGAAACTAAAGGCCTTCCACATGAAATTTGACACATGTTGATTAATCTATCACTTTGAAGGCCTATGTCGAGATGAATGGCATGAATTTAGGAGATGATATCATCACTATAGTTCAAGATATAACCAATGAATATAGTGACATTGAATGCCTTCCATTCTATGATATCTCAGAACATGTAAAGACATTTATTTAAAATCCTACATGAGTTTTGGGATAGAAGAATTTATATGGATAATAGTTGTGGTTTAATAGAGGAGTATGGTAATCATAGGGAAAATATATGTGTATAGCTTTTGAGTAGTTATATTGTAAATAATTATTCATCAAAAATGTAGAGGAAGATCCAATTGCTGGCAGCAAATAACAACATGGAAAGAAACCATGATTTTGAGCTATCTTCTCTTTCCAAAAGTCACTCAATGTGGCCCTTTGTTTAAAACTCATGCATTGCAAGGATATATATTTTTATGTTCCGAAGTTTTTGATGGAGGGTTATCTTGATTATTATAATACTTGTTATTATCTTAGTGGATTATCTACAGCCTAGTATAGCTAGTCATATCGAATTGGGATTCCTCCCTCCTTCAAAAGTGTTGGGTCTATTTACATACTTGATGGAACCTGTGCACCCAATTTTCAATGTTTTATTAGATAGATATTATGATTCATAGAGATGCTTTTTAAATTTGTAGAAAGTAATATTTTGTGATCCTTATATCTGATCAGATAAGTTTAAGTCCACAATGAAGGTGAAGTGAGAATGAAAGAAAATAATGATTTTTTTCTCTCTTTAAGAGCAGTTTTGAGATCCCAAGATGCTATCAAGATTAAGAATATTACATTTATATAATTATCAGAGAAAATCTTGTATTTTTTGAAAACTCTTATATAGGGTACCTCACTAAACCAAGTAGCAAGAATGGAGTTGGCTTATTAAATTGGACTTGGATCTCCCAAACACGCTAGCCAACATTGATCAATATGAGGTCCTTTAAGGCCAACTATAATTTTAAAATTGTGAAAATTGCAAATTATAGTTGGAGTTCCCATTTCCCTAAGGGTCATAGTGCAAATGGGAATTTTTAAGGCCATTTTTAAATTTGTAAATTTACAAATTACAAATTACAGTTAGAGTTCCCATTTCCTTGAGGGTCCTTGTGCAATTGGGAACTTTCAAGGCCATTTGAAATTTTGAAAATTTACAAATTGGAAGTTGTAGTTGGAGTTCCCATTTCCCTAAGGGAACTTTTTAGGGAAATGGGAACTCCATCTATAATTTACAATTTTATAAATTGCAATTGGAGCTCCCATTTCCTTAAGGGAACTTGTTAGGGGAACTAAAATTATGAATTAAAATTTTGCAATTTACAAATTTTAAAATTGCTTCTAAGTTTAAATTTTCCAAATACAAATAAAACTACAAAATTACAAATAGGACCTGGATTTCCCCAAAACAAATAAAATTACAAATTTTTAAAAGGAACAAGAATTTCCCCAAAAGTCCAAAAAGTGAAAGTTATTTCATTTATGCATTAAAAAATGTGGAGGTAACCATAAAAGAAAAATTTGAAAAAATCAAAGTGTGTAAAATCAAGTTAGAGCCAAAAAAAGGTTAAAATATCCTAAGTTTTGCATTTTCCATTGTTTTGCTTGTTCAAACACCTTCATTAGAGAAATATTTTAGGAATTCAAGATCAAGGTGGGCCACTCCAATGAATATTTCTCAAGTAGCCAAACATTCAGGGTGTTTAAATACCATCATTACAAGGCAAGGTTATTCTATGGCATGCATATGAAGAAGGGCAATTGTCAAGAAGATTATAGATTTACAAATGAGTGGTCAAAGGCATTTTGAGGTTGTTTCAAAAAAAGACAAAGATATTATTTTTTTCTAAAGGCAAATATTCTCTTTCAAACTTAGCTAAAATTCATTCCATCCAAGGAGAGCAAAGGGTTGGTAGAAATATTCATAATTACTTGTAGAGGTAGTTACAACAATGATTTTTCATGCAAAGGGATGGAGATTATAGGTGTGGAAAGGATAATTTTATAGCTGGGAGCATCTTCATGTAAATTTGAGTGTTGACTATAATTTTACAATATTACAAATTGCTACCAGCACTCCCAGATTATAAAATGTGGTAAAAAATGTATAAATATATGTCTTGTCCTCTATTTTAAGGTGGTTGATGGTATTTATTTTTCTCTCTAAGTCTAGGATCTTCAAAATTTTGTGATGTATTATTGTCTATATGTATTTTCTCCCTTTCTGAGGTGGTTGTAGATGTACATCCATTACCAAGCTTTGAGAACATGTTTATGTCTACCTTGTCAAAAGAGAAAAATCACCATCCTTCTCCCCATGAAATCATTATGGAAAATGATGTATGTAAGGTTTAGTTGAAAATGTAATGAGAATACTTATGGTTTTTACTAGTTCCTTTTGATGAAGTGAAATAATATGTTTTAAAAATATTGTTGATTAGATATTTGGTTCAATGCTTACTATTGGTTATCATTATGAGCATATACTTGGATTATAAACAATTTTAATAGTTTAATTTCAAAATATGTTGTTGAATAACACATTAAGACACCTTGGGTTTATGAATTAATGGGAAAAGGTAAACAAAATTCTACTTGTATTGTATGTTCTAGGGATTCAAGAATCATTTGGGTATTTGCATTTTTTTATATATAATGTTTACATGTGATATTTATGGGAAGGTAAATAGTAAAGTTTATATTTACTGAGAGGAAAATATTAGTTACTGTAACTATAACTATATGGTTAATATAGTAAGAGTCTTGATATTATATTGTTAGTGATAACCATATAATATCTCATATAGCTTATCATATTATATTATGGGTTAGTGAGTTGAGAGTTTATATGGATTTGGGAATCCCTTATTATATGAAGCATTAGTTTTATATATTTGTATTATGTTCGTATTATTTGTTAATGAGATAAAATATTATTATTTTGAGTTTAAATTAATTTTCCTATGTACTCCTTGCATTCGACTCCTCAAATTTATATCAGTGGTATCAAAGCAGGTTTTCCAATAGTCATGAGAGTATATGAGGGTAATGTGACTATGATGGGTTGATGTAAATCCTATTGAATAAATTCATGGATCCAAGTTTTTCATAATTTTGGTGGCATGTTAATATTAGATCAATTATATCAATTTATTTTTGGACAAAAATAGATATATTATCATTTCTTGGTGATGAATTATTTAGATTGTTAGATCACATTTACCTCAGCATGCAAATCTATTATCATCAGTGTTTATATCTCTATACAAATCCATGTGTATTATTTGATAAAGATTGGGATTTTTTCATATCTAATGGTTACTGATTACTACATCTATTTATTGAGAGGCAAATATTAGTTACTGTAACTATAACTATATGGTTAATATAGTAAGAGTCTTGATATTATATTGTTAGTGATAACCATATAATATCTCATATAGTTTATCATATTATATTATGGGTTAGTGAGTTGAGAGTTTATAGGGATTTGGGAATCCCTTATTATATGAAGCATTAGTCTTATATATTTGTATTTTGTTCGTATTATTTGTTAATGAGATAAAATATTATTATTGTGAGTTTAAATTAATTTTCCTATGTACTCCTTGCATTTGGCTCCTCAAATTTATATCAGTGGTATTAGAGCAAGTTTTCCAATAGTCATGAGAGTATATGAGGGTAATGTGACTATGATGGGTTGATGTAAATCCTATTGAATAAATTCATGGATCCAAGTTTTTCATAATTTTGGTGGCATGTTAATATTAGATCAATTTATTTTTGGACTAAAATAGATATATTATCATTTCTTGGTGATGAATTATTTAGATTGTTAGATCACATTTACCTCAGCATGCAAATCTATTGTCATCAGTGTTTATATCTCTATACAAATCCATGTGTATTATTTGATAAAGATTGGGATTTTTACATATCTATTGGTTACTGATTACTACATCTAAAAATTTATTCGATATAATAGCTTCAATGACATTTAGTTCAAAATTGGATCATTAATATTTGTTAGTGCTCTCATCTCTTAACATTGACCATTCACCCTGTTGTTGTTTTGCACCATTTAGCCCATGCCAGATTTTAATTTGAAGATTTTATATTCTTTAAGTGTTAAAGATCTGATTTATATAGTTTTGACTTAATGTGATCAACTGATTTAATGTGATCAACATCATTGTATAGTGCATTTCTATTTTTTGGTATACGCTCATCTACATGGAAATATATCTCTCCATGGCATCCTTAATATATAAAAGCATCTAACATCTCTAAGAAACCAAATTCATTATTATTAATATGTGTTTAGTCTCACCTACTACCAGATTCATGTTCATATTTAGCCATGGCTCTTTGATTTGCATTAATTTTGCTTCAGTTATTTACCAATTCACACCTACCTTGCTAATTTGTATATGCATCACTTGATTTGGAGTTCCTTAGCTCCCACCTCATCACTGAAGTTCTTTGCTTCATACCTCAAGCTACAACCTGTATCCATGTCATCTCATAATCCTATATAATGTATTATAATTGGCATTTGCATTCTCCTTGTAAGGCAACCATCATGGAAAATACTCGGTGAGCCTCACAATCCTATTGGATCTACTACCTCAAACCTAAGCTCAACCAAAGCATGCAATATTCAATTGGTTATTATATGATTTTAATTTTTTATTAGAGTTGAGTCAATTTTTTATTTAGATTTAGTTTTTATTTTTATAAACTTGTTTTGGTATAAGTTTTGTTAAATCTAATATTTAATTGGATTTTAA
The DNA here is from genome assembly GCA_037957365.1 of Torreya grandis. Lineage (NCBI taxonomy): Eukaryota > Viridiplantae > Streptophyta > Pinopsida > Cupressales > Taxaceae > Torreya > Torreya grandis. The sequence continues at coordinate 3,223,403 of JARHVA010000563.1, read as the reverse complement.
TCATTGGTAGTCAAATTGTCAAAAATATTTGTATGTCAACTATGAGTCATTGAGTCATTATCATTTGAGTTTATTATCAAAAAGAGTCGGTTCTATGTCAAAAATACAAAGTGATTATATATATATATATATATATATATATATATATATATATATATATATATATATCACAAGGTCAAAGTCATAGTGTATCATCTTCATTGTCAACATTATAATATTAATATTTTTTTATGAGCCAATAGTCACAATTGTAAAAATAAAATAAAAAATTACCTTATAGATGCATTTTTAGTGGAAACCAACTACAAAGTTAACCATTTCACATTGTGGGAGGGAATGATACAATAAATAATGTGAAAATATTTGTGCTTCATTGACATACTAGTTGAGTGAGCAGCGACATAATGGAGGTTGGAGGCTACACAGAGGTTGAAGGTCTTTCAGTGATCTCTCATTAGTCACCAACGATGGGGCTGCATCATGTTTTGGTGATTTTTTGTGGTGTGTATTTATTTTTAACATGGTGTGAATTTTAGTTTTTTCAATATGTTAATTTTTTGGAAAATTTCAAATTGTAAGATTGGGGAACATAAAGAAAGGTTTCATTTTCCATTCAGAACCAAACTGGATAAAGTCAAGGAAAACTACCAGTGGTAGTGGTAGTCTTCTTTACTATGTGAGATTTAGTGGCGCAATCGTACACAGTGGCTACAAGTAAAAAATTGATTTCTTACAAGGTTAAAAGTGAAATTTAGTGTATGTTTTCTTTTAGTTCTAGTTTGGTGTGCAAAAGATGTAAATGAAATATTGATGTTTTGACTAATAGTAGAAAACATTGTAAAGTGTGTCTCTATGTTTGTTTTAACACTCATACATTTGGAAAGGGTTGGTGGTTGATCTAAAAAACCATAGACATAAAAAGGTAGATAAGATTTTACTGGTATAGTAGTCCTCTAACTATTTTCCTTCTTTATGAAGATGATCCGATAGTGGAATTCCAAGTGCATTATTTTCATAGAGTAAATGTGGGATGATTTCCTTCGCTTACTTTTAGTCATGTGCAGCAAGACAATTAGCCAGTTGGAAATTTACATGCCTTTCTTTGATCCATATTATGAAGAAATACCATGCAACACATTATAGTAGAAGAAAGAGTTATGTTGTACCATGTCAACATAAAGGGGATGAATGTTACGGATAATGTTTACATGTGATATTTATGGGAAGGTAAATAGTAAAGTTTATATTTACCAAGAGGTAAATATTAGTTACTGTAACTATAACCATATGGTTAATATGGTAAGATTGTTGATATTATATTATTAGGGATAAAAATATAATATATCATATAGTTTAGCATATTATATTATAGGTTAGTGAGTTAAGAGTTTATAGGGATTTAGGAATCCCTTATTATAGGAATCATTATTCCTATATATATGTATTATGTCCATATTGTTAATTAATGAGAGTGAATATTATTATTTTGAGTTTAAATTAATTTTGCTAAGTACTCATTGCATTTAGCTCTTCAATTTTATATCACATTTCATATGCACCAATAAATGCAAACCACTCCTAGTGTCTCCTAGAGCTTGCATATAAGTTCTTGCATCTTTACAAAGAAATAATGTCATGAATGTTGAAACAATCCTTGCTATATGAAAACTACGAACACACTACCACTCTTCATATCTATATAAATTTACTACCCTATCATACCCTATAAATAATATAGTTATTACATATTTTAAGTGTTATTTGTCTTGCAGATGCATGCATCTTGTATACTTAGAATGTGTCTATATTTTGTGCTTTGAAGACTAACCTTGTAGTTTTCCATTTGACCCCCATTATTGAATATTATTTAGAATGAAGGTTGCAAGCCCATCCCAATATGTCTTCAGTAGCTTGTATGTGACTTAGTGCATTTGTTCATTCCATGTTCTAACCCTTTCTTGTACGGCTAGCTGAAGTAATTTTCAATGCTCAAGATCCACTTAAGCTAGATGGCAAATTAGTATAATATATAAAAAAGCTCATTCCATCTAAGAGGGATATTACAAGTAGTTTTCAATGCTGAATATTTGCTAAATGTTGATGCAAAATTAGTAGAAAATAGGTAGACATTTTTTGTTGATTATTTATTCTATTATGTACATTTCTATTCATTGCCTATTTTTCTATTGGGCATTTGGGTAACCATTTTTTGTACATTTAGTGACATGTCTCATAAAAAAATAGAATAGTTGTTGTGGGTAAGTTCTAAAATTTTATATTTTTGTCCATTATATAAGGATCTAGGGCCTTTCAAAACCTAAATTTTAACCCTATAAAATAAAAAGTAGAAAATCTAAAGTATTTGATGCATGAAAAATATATAAGATAGGATTAATGAAAAATATATTTGAACTATAATTAAATATTATGAAATTTCATTTCCCCGTACCAAAAACTTATTCCCAAAAAATGTAATGTATATATCTTCTTTGTTTAGTGTTTTTTTTTTGGTTCAAGTAAAATGAATTATTTTTACACTTTTGGTGGCATACTAAATGTAGCGAGATGCTTATCATATTTTTTCTTATATTGTTTGAAATTGTTAAATCAACTAATTTACATAAAATATATAATTTTGTGTATTTAATCAAACCTATTACCTATGAAAACATTCCCTTTGTGAAAGAAGCATTTTCAATTGATGAGATTATACTATCAAAAAAAATGACGTGAAGCATTTAATAAAATTCTTCAAATGTCTAAAATATTTAATATGAATAAGATAATCACATCCCATTAAATAGATACTCAAAATATTATTTATCAATAATGTAAATTTGTAAAAATACATGCTTGAATGCTCAAAACAATATATGTCTTAAATTATCTCATTTGTATTTTTTTCTAAAATGAAATATTATCAAATATATGCTTGAATTCTCAAAACAATACTTATAGCCATGTTTAAAAATATCTTCCTTGGTTTGATATTTTCTTAATAATATTAAAGTTAATGAAAATATACCAAATTTGGAATACATGTTTCAAGTCATATAAGATATCTAAGTAAGAAAGAAGGTTTTTCATTTGACATTTTATTAATATTATTAAATTTATTTAAATATATATTTTTCATATAATAAATGATGTAAATATAAATATTTACATTTAATTTTATCAATTTTATAATGTTGCATGTGTTGATGGTCTAACAACAATAGTAGTAATAGAACATAAGTACAAATACTTGATAAAAACTACTTTCATAAAAAACTTTTCAATTTTGCATGTGCTACAAGAGAGATTTTAAAATATTGTAATTAAGAAATTTCACACAAGCTAACAATATTAGTAGTAATAGAACACTAGCACAAATACTTGATAAAACTACTTTCATAGAAAACTTCTCAATTTTGCATGTGCTAAAAGATATTTGAAAATATTGTAATAAAAAAAATTTACATTAGCTAATTATCTCATTCTTTTGAGATTTTGTTTATTTTACCATTACCAACAATCAATTTAATCAAGCATATTTTATGATTTATTGATGTTTTAGTGTTGTCTTTCCCAAATTTTTAGTTGTGTCAAATATTTTGAAGATTCTAATTAGTGTTTTGCATTAATAGATGTATTTTGGGATTGAAAAATGTATCTTAATTATTAGAGCGTTCAAAGTTATTGTCGTTGTAGTTTTTTCAAAATTTCATTACATATATTTTATAACTCAAAATTTATTTTAATGATCAAAACATTATAAAGAGTTAAATATAAATTTATTGAATAAAAACCATATTTTTTTTTGCATATTTTTAATAAATTATAAAATAAAAAAACTTTGGATTTTATTGTTAATTACATCAATTCCATTTAGTTATTTAGTTTTTAAAAAAGAAAGAAAGAAAAAGAAATTCAAAAATATACTAATATGTTTGAATTTTATGATATTGAGGTTTAATGGTATTTATATTAGCATTAAATTTAAATATTATTTATTTAATTAACATTTGTTACAATTTAAAATAATAAATATTTTAAATATATTTATAACATTTAGTAGTTTATTTATTTAATTTTGAGTTTGTTAGTTTTTAAAATGAATAAGTTGACGTTATAGGAATATTACACAGTTTATTCATATTTTATCTAGATTTAAAAATTAGAATATTTAATATTTCAATAAATATTAACATTAATGACACATTTTAAATAAAGTTTATATTTAAAATATTAAACTAATGTTCATCAAATATCAGATTCAATCTAACAATTTCTATTTTAAAAAACTAAAATCAAATACTTCTTGTAAAAAGAGAGATTTCAAAATGAATCCATATAATTTATTTGGGTTAAATATGATATGTACCCTTATTTTAATATGCTGGTCAAATTTATCCATCTCACACCCTAATTTAAAAAGAAAGCAATTTGTGAGGTTGAAAATTAATATTAAAATTGTTAAGTTTTTAATAGTTCATCAAAATTTTATTCAAATCATTTCATTTAAAAGTATTTATAAGATTATATGAAACATGTAAAAATAATATAAGAGAAATTTGGATGGAATGTTGAATGGTTTTGTTTGACCTCCTTGAATAATTTGAATGATGACTAGTAATTTGGGACATTTACAAAGAGACTAGTCTAATAGCTAGATTATGCACTGTCAGCGTAGATCATTTCTGAGTCATAAAGTACATTATAATAGTGAATAATAATATTTTATTTATATATAATCAATCATCTCATTAAATAATAACTCAATCAATGATATTACAATAAAAACATCCTTCCAAAACACTACCAATAAAACCAAAGAAATTTTTGGGTCATGAAATGGTACAACTCGAGATGTATTGGATTAAACTAGTAAAATAATATGACGTGTGATTCATCAATAAAAGAGATGTGCTTCAATGAATTATGAAAATACATTGAAGATGAAAGCATATATATACAACCTTAGCCTAAAAAAATTGTACGTACTCTTTTAGTTTCCTACCTTTAATCTATTTGTATATAATATCAAATTTGGTTTAAACAAGAATTGTAAGGACACTTTCAGCCTTAACTTTATGAATGGAATATATTAGTGTGTTATAATATGTTGAATGAAGTGTGAATCCTAAAGATAATGTCATTTTATCCTAGAACATGCATTATATAATTATTGTCATACTCAAGTAGAAATGCATTTTCTTAGTTAGAAATTTTCATAATGAAATTAAAATTACACAAACATTTTCAATATTATATTTATATGAGTTTATTCATTAAAATTTTAGTTAATATGATTATGGCATAGCTGATTCAATTATTGATCAAATTTTGTTGCAAATAATATCTTGAGTATTGTTTATTAAAGAGCATATCTACTTAATTATGTTGGGACACACATAACACATTATCATACATCTTTAATAATATTTTATCACCAATGTCATCTTCAATAAATGGTCAATTTTTATGCAATAATACAAACTATAACATCTCTATTTAAATGTTATTTGCTTTGGTAATAGTATCATTAATCAAATGGGATTATGAACTATACTATAATACAACTAACATTATTTTTGTCATGATATCATTAAAAAATAGTACTTAATTTTTAAAACCATCCTTATTTGACTGCACATGTTTAATCTCACAATATTTTTCAATTTGATCGATTTGATAATCTTTTCTCTCACCTCAAAATGGATACATACATAGGAAAAAACATAATAATTTTAATTATATGAAACTAACATGATTTATATATTCTATTATTCATTATGAAAAAAAATCCTAAGAAGTTAATAAATATTGGTTGAGAATGTGACAATGGATATGAAATATTTTTTTAAAAATGGAAATGGGAAGGAAAACTAGAGCATTAGATCGACAAATTCTGGGTGATTGAGTGGTTGTAGAATAAATACCTTAGAACGATGGAATCGTAGTTTTTGATTGATGGAATGGTGGTCATAGAGCGATGGAATTTCTATTTCATAGAGATATAATAGTGTAGTTTGATTGATGAAATAATGAACACTGATTATAAATAATGAAGGGTGAAGGAAGGGACATTGAAAATGGCACAACCGTATCAATGGTGAGATTGGGTTAGAAAAATCCATTAAAAAAGATTCATATATTAGGGAAAAAATATCTATCCTATTTAATGTGAAGGTACCTTAAGAAATAGAGGGTAAATTTTAATATTTTGAATCTAAAAATAGGAGGAAAAATCAAAATGAAAAAATAAATTATCTATAGTGATGGATTGAAGAGAAGTGAGTCTTTGCATTTTCAAAAACAAAAATTGGAATTGAAGATGATGATTCCAATTTTTATTTAAAATATTTCAAAAAATGAACAATTAAATGCAAAATTATATGAAAAATATACCCCCATATTGATAAGGTATGAAATGTGGATGTATAATAAAAAATGTTAAATTTCTCTCTTTTCCAACAATTTCTTTGAAATAATGTTTTTTTTCCTAGAAATTATAGACCCTTTTTTTAATTTATATAGTATCTTCTTGAGTTAAAGCAGTTTATTTTTCTGACCATGGTCTATTTGTTTCAACTATCTTACTAACACCTTATATTATCGATGTTTGGGTTAATATGTTTGCTCACCCTGTGGATTTTTGGGGAGAAATAAAAAAAATATGGGATGCCATTGGTTAAAAAGTAAAAAATCTAAAATATTTTAAAAAGTGAACAATCAATACAAAATTATATGAATAAGACCCAATATGGATGAGGTATGAAATGAATTCAATAAGATGTAGAATGAAATTTTAAAAATCTTTTTTTTTCCAATAATTTCTTTGAAATAATGTCTTGTTTACTACAAATTTTAAACTCTTTTTGGAATATATATAATATATTCTTAAGTAAAAGCAGTTTATTTTTTTAACCATAGATTATGGGTTTTAATTTCCTTATTGAAAACTCAAATATCATCCATGTTTGGGTTAATATTTATGCTCACCCTATGGAGTTAAGGCTTCTACTTTGGGTTCCAACATCCCAAGTATGATTTTCCACTTCCTCCTTTTACAACTTTGACTCATGTTTAATGCATTTTTTTTATGATTTTATTTAGTTTCTTTGGTTTCTTAGTTCTATAACATATTATCATTTACTCTTTCTTGGTATTTATCTACTTTTATCCTTCGACATGGAGGATGGACTATGAATATAATTATATTATATTATATTATATTATATTATATTATAGTTGTGTCTATTAATATTTAATATCATTTTTTAAATTAATAATAATGATAATGATGTGTTCTAATAGTAAAAATTATCTACACATAAATACTTATTCTAAAATATTTTATAATAAATAAAGAATATGAAAATTAAAAAACTACAAGTTATAACTTGTATACATTATTTCTCTCCCTTGCTAAAAGATAATTACTTTTTTTTTCTTAAATTCAAATGATGATTATATAAGGCATATTAATTGTAAAAAAAAACATACACAAATATCCTCTCTCAAAAATTTAAAGATGATTAAATAGAAAACATTAATTATACAATAAGAGAAAGTTATAGAAATTTCTTTTCTTAAAACGGAAAATTTAGTCTAAAAACTAGATGGAATTACACAAATTCCATTTTTTTTAGCTATAAGACATTAGATAGTAATTCAAAATTAGTTTTAGAAAGAATATTCTATGATTTCATCATTTTTTAGTGTTGTCTTATCTAAATTTTTATTTGGGATAATTTTTCAAATATTTTAATTAGTGTTTCACATGTATAGATGCATTTTGGATATAGAAAAATGCAACCTAGTTGTTATAGGGTTCAAGATTATTCTATTTGTAGTTGTTTCAAATATTATATCATATATAATTTAAAACTTAAAATTTATACATATAAATTAAAAAAAATTAAACATTAAATCTTTTTTTTACTAAATAAAAAATGTGAAAAAAAAATTAATCAAAAATATTTATTTTTTAGACATATTTATAACATGATGAGTTTGAGTGTAAGTATAGGCTTGAATAAAATCAAGTAATAAAATTTAAAAGAATTATAATTTTAGAATTTAATGTTAACCACCTTGATTGCATTTAATTTCCAAAAAAAAAAAGGAATTCAAGAATATATTATTATGTATAGATTTTATGAGTTTAGAGTTTAATGGTGTTTATCTGAGCATTAAATTTATATATTATTTACTTAATTAATATTTGTTACAATTTAAAATAATAAATGTTTCCAATAATATTTAGTAATTTGTTTATTTAATTTGAAATTTAACATCATTTTATGCTAATAAATTGAGGTTATAGGAACATTACACAATTTATTATTATTTTATTTAAATTTAAAAATTATAATATTTAATATTTATTTTAATATTATTATGACACATTTTCAATAATATTTATATTTAAATATATATGAAAAATTCAAATTAATGTTTAACAAGTGTCATCAAATCCATTTAATCATTTCTATTTTTTTTATAAAATAAAAGACTTCAAAATGAATCAACATAATTTATTTGGATTAAATTTGATAGAAATCTTTATTTAAATGTTGTTCAAATTTAACTACCTCACACTCTAATTTAAAAATAAAGTAGTTTGCTATGTTGCAAATTAATATCCAAACTGTTACATTTTTAATAGTTCATCAAAATTTTATTTAAATCATTTCATTTGGAAGTATTTAGAAGATTGTATGAAACATAAAAAAATGATTCACAGGAAATTTGGATGTACAGATAAAGGGTTCGGTGCAACGTGTTAAAAATGAAGGTCCAAATGCCCCTGCCCAACCAAAACCCAAAGTCTGAATGATGACTCATAATTAGTGATGTTTCAAATGAGAGCAAAGATCATTTAAGTCAGGAAAAATGTCATGCCAAACTTTTAAACTAATCTAACACATGATTCATCATTTAAAGAGATGTGCATGAGTAAACTGCAAAAATACGCAGAAGATGAAAGGAATTATATATTCCCTTTCTTTCGACTGAATTAAAAATGGTCATTCAAGTGGTAGACATGATAAATATTTATGGACCAGACATGGAGGCCATCATGGCTAAAATAACAAAGGGATGTCAGATTCTTGGATTCTTTTAGGTAAGGCTTAAACACATATTTTATTTAGATTATATCCATATGATTCAATTTTGTAAATATTCAGATCTTGTCCATCTTCTCTGGATTTGGATCGATCTCCTTTGGGAATTTAGGGTTCTATTGTTTTTAATTCTATTTTGGTTGTTTTGAAAGTTAGTTGTCAGACAACATTTCTCCTCATTGCTCCCTCGACCTATTGTTTTTATGTCTGTTAACAAATAATTTGGAAAATCAGATTTTTATTTAATTCTATATTTAATTTTGAATGTCACAAACCGTCACCTAATGTTTTTCCAACATGTGTCATTGAATGGAAGAATCCAGCACAGTATATATCACATCAATTTCTAGTGTGAAAGTGTACAAAAGTAAGGGCAAAACATTCCATGGTCTAGTGCGCAACCGCTCAATATGCCTTTTTTTGTTGAGTCAAAAACTTGTTTTTAAAAAAAGAAGTCAAAATCTACTTTTGTTAAGGTCAAAAGTAATGTGTCTGTGTAACTAATTTGACAAATTTACTTTGAGATTTTGGTAATGGTAAAGCAATTTGATACTCCAACAACAAAACATCTAGAGCCCATCTTTGTTTTTATTTAAACACTCTATGTACGTAAGTAATTATAATTTTTGGGATGAAATAGTATTATATTATTTTAAAAATTGTTTCATAATTTTTTTTTCAAACTTCAAGTAAAAAGTATCATGCTCTTATAATTAAGTAGATAAGATTATATAATTTAGGAAATTAAAAATAATTATTAAAATTATAAGTAATTTGAAGAGAAATAGATTAATAACATTATATAAGGGAAGAAATGTTAAGATTTAAACCTATAATAAAAGGGGAAAATAGCACATATGTATATGAAATATAATATTTTTATTTGGGAAAATCTTTTCAGAAAAAACTTAAAAAAAAAGAATATGTATTATTGCATTAGCTCAATTGTTTACTATATAATAAGATACTTTCAAGTTATGTGTTATCGTAATGCATGTTTAGGTATTTTTAGACACATAAATATGAAATTATCTATGTGGTACTAAAATACAATGGGTACAAAAAATATGTACTAATAAATTATCCATACAATACCATGGGTATAAAACCATGGTTATTAAAACATGCACTAAAACCATCATAACTACCTCATAAGATCCTAAAGAAATTCCAACATTTCACATATATAATCTACAACACGCTCTCTATAACTAAATCACGTAGAGTGTAAATCATGAAAAGTATACAAAATAATCCATATAACTAACCGTTACATCATCACTATATTATAAAATTAATACAAAATTGAGTAACAAGAACAAGGAAGCCAACAATAGGTGGAACCTGGTAATATGGTTTGAATCCCCAGATAACATGAGAAATGTAATCAAAATCATGTCTATGGGATCCTAACAAAATGTTTGCATCCATTTCTTCATTATTAATCTTTGTTTGTATTATTTTATTCATTAGCAATCTTTGTATCTCCAAGGGAATTAGGTTCTTAACCAACTAGAGAATCCCAAATGAGGAAAAATAATTGATGCCATATGCAAAAACTTTTTATGGCTAATTGGTAGAGCCAAATCTCAATGATGACTGGATGGAAGTGAATGTTTATGATGTAGTGGTGGCCATCTATAAAAAAGATCTAAAGATTGGTGACATCAATGCACTTCACCTCCCCATTGTGCCTTCCTCCCCATGTAAAGTGTAATCCCTTGGTGATGGATTTTAATGAATCCATGCTACAATGTGTTCAACATTATCCCCATGATTTAATAAGGTCCAAACATGTGGCACTTCTAGAGAAACTTTGTTAAATATCACACTTAAATATGTATAAATACATTTTTATCACTATATTTTTGTTGTAAGTATAAAACTTATTTTTATCTATGAAATTACATAAAAATACATGAGTTCCTTTCTTTCTAGATGAAAAGTGTTAATTTTTACATGGAAAGTCATAAATCAAAACCTTTATTTCTCAAGAATCCCATGCCAATCCTCCTTAAGGATAGTTTTTTATGTTAACTGATCTAGAAAGAAGGTTTTCAAAATTTCATGATTCCAAATCTTGACTTGTTGATATTTAGTGGAGAAATAGAATAAATGCATAACATTTTATACTTGGCTACAAAATAGTAGTTTCATATGAAAAATCTAGTAGTGATATAGTTGACACCCCAATGGTTGAACCTGACAGACCAAAAAAAAATGGTCACAATTGAGCTTGAGAATAATATTAATATTCCAAAAATATTGAAATCTCATATTAAAAGAATAATCAAAAGACCAGGGAAACCATCTCCCTCTTAGTTTTTAGAATATAGGTAGTCAAGGATAAATCTACTCATATCCATTATTGGGAGCGTAACATAGAAAAGAAATTACAACATACCATTGTAATTACTTCCACCAAATTTAGAGTGAGGTCACAATAGTTTATGAAAACTATATGTAGGGATGACATCTTTAACCTTAAGGAAGGAATACTGGTCATAACATAACATATTATACTAAGATTCATCCTCTAGCCAAAATGGAAAAGAGTGTGTAGATATGGAGATAATGCCTTTGAGTGATATGAGTAAATAATTTTAAACAATGATGGCATGCACCAAGGACCTTCAATAAAGGTAAATTCATCATATGTAATAAATGATTACCCCATGAAATTGTGGTTGATGGATAGATAATTATTAAACTTATTATTATTCCGTAAAATACATAGTTTAATGAATTGTTAGGATTTCAAGATACTCTAGGAAATAAAAGTTCCAAAATTATTTAATAATGATTGAATCATTACAAGAGTTTTAAGAACAAGGACTTTACATGTAGTTCTTCCATAAATAGAAACAAAATGTGTGCAATTCCTTTTTAATAAGCATCAAACAAACTGAGCCTCCGATTATGTTAAGTAACGAAGAGTACTTCTAATGAACATGAGGGAAATCTTTCCCATTTTTTAAAGTGGACCATAAAAAATCCTTGAGAATTTTTTCATGTTTGGGATAATATTCTTTATTAGGCACCCAATATGAATAATTATATACATGAATCATGCAATGATATTATTAGGAAAAAAAATATTTTATGAAGGAAAAGGTTTTTTTGGTAATATAATAAGAAATATTATTTTATTTCATGTTAAAAATATATTTAAAAATTAAGGAATGAATACCTTTAAATGCAAATATGATTTCCAAATAACAAGAAAAATCTCATAGTGATGAATCCTTTTCTAAGAAAATGTCTGAAGCCAAGGGGAAGATAAAATATTTTGGCTATAACATTATGTCTTTCTTTACTAAATATTGGACCTAATATTAGAATTGAAGTTTTGATAAATTACATTTGTTTTCTAATATTATCCATATCCTTAGTTTAAGTGGAATGAATTACCATTGAAATGGTAATTAATATCATGGAATTTCTTGTAAGGAGGGAAACTACTTTTAACAATCCCCTTGAGAGACAAAATTCATTGTAAGTAACATAAGATTTTTTTGTAACTTCAAAATTAAAAGTAATTTCCACATTACCTTATCTTCTTGATCAAAGATGTTATGTTTTCCATTGAAAAAGAAACCTTAAAATAGTATATGTTATATAAACAAAAGCAATCAAATCCTCGACAACATAGATTTTATATATTATTTCAAAATAATCATAACATGCCTTCATTAAAAAAGAGGTTGGATGATATAAAAAATTAAAATGCTTGAATGATTTATTTATATGTAGGATTGAATTTATACAATGCAGAATTGATCAGTTAAAACAATTGATTCTAACTAACTTACCAAAAAAACATAATTGTAATGTAATTGTCCTATAATTGTCCTTAAATAATTTAATAAAAAAAAAAAATGCTAACATTCCCCCTTTATTACATTTTTTTTATTAAGGTACCTCTGAAATAGATAAAATTTCACCTTGCTAAGTGACTTGGTGAGTATATTTTCTATTCATGAATTTGATGGATTGTAATGGAATTGAATGTGGTATTTCAAGACATTTTCTTGAATATAGTGGCACTGGACCTAAATGTGTTTGTTCCTCTCATGAAATATTGGATTTTTTATAAGCTTTTACACACCTTTATTGTTATAGAAAAGGATTGGTGGTTGATCTTCAAGAATGTCTATGTCGAAAAAAATGTGACATAACCAAATTGATTTGCACACAGCTTCTCATATGACATGGTATTATAATGTTATGGATGAGAGATCAAATGCATATTGTCTATTATTAATCCATGAAATTAGCTTAGATCTGAGATGAAATATATATCTAGAAGATGATTTCCTATCATCAATAGATCTAACATTGTTCGATTTTGAGTAACCCTACAAAAAGAAATTTGAGCTCTTCTTGTATTCCAGATGACAGTTAACTATACCTCAAACATATCTCAAAACATGATTTGTTATAACCTAATGACACTTCTTTATCTATTGCATGAATCTTGAAAGATAACTGACAACAAATCATATGTCTATCCTAGTATAAATCAAGTAAATGAGACTCCCAATAAGCTACCTTTATTGAGTTTCATCTACTTGAGGTGACTCAAAAAATTGAGATAGTTGCAAACCTTTCTCCATCAGAGATGACATTGGTTTACAATCTATCAACCCATGTATTTCAAGGAGCATCTTGGCATATTTCATCTATGAGACAAAAATATGATTCTTCTTTTACCATATCTCCAAACAAAGATAATAATGAATTAGCCCAAAATCTATTGTGTTGAATGATTTACTTAAGTCAGTATTAACTTCTTCAACACATTCATCTGGACTTCCAATAATCACAAGATCATCTACATACAAAATAAGAATTATAATAATTGTGCCTACCTTCTTGATACACAAATTTGTGTTTGAGGGGCTACAAATGAATATATGTTGCAATAGATGATCATCAATCTTAACATACCATGCCCTTGGTGCTTTCTTAAGTCCATAAAGTGACTTAATTAGATGACATACCTTATGTGGATGTTGTTCATTAATGAAGCCTTTTAGTTAGGTCATGTACACTTCTTCTTTGAGATCAACATTTAAGAATGTACTATTCATGTCCATATGTTGAAGCTTCCATCCCTTTTATGTTGTGAGTGTGAAAACAACTCTGATGGTTTTGATCTTAGTAGTGGGTGTAAAGGCCTCCTAATAATTGATCCCTTCTTACTAGGCATATCCCTTTGTAACAAGTCATTATTTGTCTTTATTGACATATCCATTTGCCTTATATTTTATCTTAAAAATCCACTTGTAGCTAATGTATTTCTTTTCTATAAGCAGATTGACAAGTTTTCACATCCCAATTTTAAGAGGGCATCATATTCATCACCCATAGCCTTATTCAACTAAGGTTGACATAAATCCTATTGAACTATCTTTCATTTGGTGTTGTCAACTATTGAAATCATTAGTGCAAGATTAAATTCATGTCTCGCCTATATTTTGTATTGAACTCTTTATGAAGTATTTTGATTAGAGTTCATATGTGAGTTTGTGATGGTGCTTTCTACCCATTTTTAATGTCGATGTTGCTACTAATTCAATGAAGAATTGTCTTCCATATTTCCAAGATCAATGAACAATTCTCCTTGTAGCTTACCTACTTTGTGATAAGATTCTTTAAATGCTTGAACGATTTATTCATATGCAAAAGTGAATTTATAAAAATCACAGTTGATCAGTTAAAACAACTGATTTTAACTAACCTACCAACAACAATGTAATTGTAATGTAACTATCCTACGATTATCCTTAAATAATGTATTAAACAAAATAACTACACTAGCATATATAATATTGACATATGGTTAGAATTATGGGCCATCCATAATTAAATATCCCTTCTTCCAATGGAAACCTGTTATTAAAAACATAAATAATAAAGTATTTAATTGTTTTTACAAAGATGAAAATATAAAAGATAATTTTTTGTTGTTTTATTACAAGGATATCATTAACCATAAACTTAAATATTTATCATACTTATATAAGGTTATGAGCATGAAGAAGATCATTATTATTACAACAAAACTAATAATTAACTCGCACAATATTTTAACAAAATTTACAAAGATAGATTCTTATAACAACATGAAAGACAAGATCCTTTAAATTCTTTAACTCAAATAAATTTGATAATAATGTTAATTTTTTAATAAAAGAACCCCTATATACTATTATAAGATATAGTTATGTTTATATTTGATCGCAAACATTAATCAACATAAATTATACATAATTATTTTAAAAATATATATATTCTTAATTACATACATTAAAAATTATATTCATTTTTTCTTTTCTAAATATTTATAATTAATTAAAAACACCAATTCTAAGATCTCCATCTTAATTTATATGATAAATGTTTTTACACCCTAATTTATATATTAATAAAAAGGTCAGATTTAAAACAAAAATGTATCGCTTATGCATTCTAAATGGTGGGGACTCACAAATTATGTCGAAGTACTAAAACATTTTCTTTGACTTAAAAAGCATTAGTACTAAAGTCCATCTTAACTTTGAGAACATCATTTTATATGAGCAATGAATGTTATTTATGATATAAATAATGGATAACATAATTTTATACAGAGAAGAGAAGAGCCATCCATGATATTTATGATAATAAATGCATTTGTTTTTGTTTTATTACTTTATAAGCAAGCATTAATGTTTAATATGTAACAAATAGCTTTGTTTTATTGTATGAAAAGCAATAAAATTTAATGTGCAGTACAGTGCCCATCCTCCTAACACGAGTGTTGCTCATTCGCCACTCTCATGGCTTCAAACCGTGGCTGTTTTTCTTCATATTTTTGCTCAATATAAAGCCGCATGTAGTCGTCGAACAAATACCGTGGATAAGGGTTTTGGATTCATTTTATATAAGTTCTAAGGTTGATTTTCATCACCCAAATTTTAAAGGTTGTCCGGTGTATGTGGGCCCCATCAATAGACTCCAAAAATTTAATCTCACCTCCACTCACCCTAATAAATTTTATTGAGTGAAATTACAATGTCCCAATTAAAATTGGGAATACCTCTAAGTTTAAATAAATAAATAAATAAAAAGAACCACTCCTAACTTCTTATTCCATTGTAAATATTAGGATAACTTGACCTCAAACACCCAAAAATTAAAATAAAAAATGGTGAAGAAGATATTTCATTTACACATGGATAGCAAGTTTCACCCTGAAATGTTTGCTCTCGTGTTTCACCATTTACATGAGCACATATTGTCATTATTTTCATGTCTCTTCCCAATATTAAGAAATTAGACATATGAGTCATATATGAGTTTTTGAAGCTCAATCTGGATCTCCATGTCTCCAAGGAAATATTTTGTCATGGACATTGATATGGACGATGTTTAGCATTATTGATTATACTATCTCATTGTCTACACTTTTTACTCTTTTAAACTGGGAATAAATATTGGGGGGACTCTAATTATTGAAAATAAGGTTCTCATTTATTTAAATGTACGTGTAATTAGAAAATTTTTATTTGAAATTTAAATAAATGGAAAGACGTGTCCATATCTATTTAATAAGAATGTTCCTCATTAAAAAAATAAATAAAAATAAAAATTACTAAGCTTGACCATTAGAAAATGCATCCATGTTTTTTACGATAAATGTTGGATTATATTTTATAATAATAAAAAAGGTATGCATTTCAATAAATATATCTTTAAAGATATTATATTATTATATTCTATGGTTATGTAGAAAGGAGTAAGGAGTATTTATAGGCTTTTGCTTTATATAAAAAAGCAAAAACATATCTCAATATTAAGAAATCTAGTGTTTTTTTAATTGAGTACTCACTTTTCTGTTCCGAAAAATGAAAAATTACTAGTTATTCTGAGTAAAGCAATCAATTAAAAAGGCATTCTTTAAGTGGTATGAAAGTAATATGTATATATAATACATTTAAAGATGTAATTTTGAGTAAGCACTAAACGTGATGAATATGAAATTATAATAAAATGAAGAATTTTAATTTTTGAGATTTGAAATTTAGAATAATAATAATTTTACCCAATTAATATCATGAAAAATTTACTCACTCAATTTTTTATTTTATTTTTATCGCACACTTTGTAGTGCACTTGAACCATCTCACCACAAAATATAACGAGTTTATCTTTTAAGCCTCATATCAAGGAGTTGACAATTTGGTAAGGAAGAATGCTTAACATTCAGATTAGAGAGCAAATACATAATGGTCATGGAATGCTTACAAATGATATCATTTGTTGCAATTGTAAAACATTACTTCCATATGGGTATATGAAGGGTTCTTAGGTATCATCAGCCACAACCCTCAATGAGTATCCCTTAAGAACTTATGATACCATAAACATAAAAAAATATCACTTAAGAATTAAATGCCATTAGGCATAATAGAATCACTCATATTTGTCACATGGATAGGTATGAATCATGATAGGGTCATTGTGAGGAAAGTCTAGTTCATTGATTTATCTTAGCCCTTAACTAATAAAGCATGCTAGACAATAATTTTACAAAAAACAGAGATAGAATGAGGAAGGTATAGTTTGTCGATTAATCTCAACCCTTAAATAGTAAGGTATGATATAAAATAATTTTACATAGAAGAAGCACTAACATTGAATAGCCATAAAATAACAAAGTGATGTCATTTCAAGGTCTACCAAAAGTTTGTGTAGTAAAATGCCTTGAAAATTTTACTATAATTATGTTAACAAATTCAATTTGGGCCTAGACTCAATATTAGAAAAGTGTACCCAAGTTGTAACATAAATATTTGTTTACTGCTTACAAGGTTAGTCATATTTTTATATAAAATAATATATATTAATGTATCATCCATCTTAACAAAATCCCTCATTACATAATGACTCATAATTGAACACTTATGGGAGTTTCGTTATAGTAAAAGGGTGACCAGATATTATTAGTCCCGAAGGGGGACTATTGTCTTCATTTAGTCTTAACCCTTTATTATTCCCTGTTGCATTGGCCAATCACAATGCATCATTTTCTCTGCTGGAAAATATGCAAAGGTTTTGCAAAAATGAAGTGTATGTCTTTTAACCCACTCAATATAATATTATATTTTATCAGATGTTGATTGGCTACGTGAATTTATTTTTATTTTTGACTTCAAGATTTTTGGAGACAACATGTGATTTTAGGCATTATCATTGATTAAATCGAGGTAGTGGGTGGTGCTAATTTCACAAGAAGTAATTGGGAGAACTGATAGTTGCAGAAGTTTCACAGGTAGTAATTGCTAGGGCTGACAGTTGCAAAAGAAATTTTCCATGACCATACATATGGATAATTGGTGGATGGGGGATTTTTTTCCCTCTCGTATTTATAGCATCTTGTCAATGAAAAGCTCTTAACACGTGGATTCTCCACCACATTTTTAGACAAGGCCGTAATAGATCTCAGGCTTCACCTAGAAAGGCTACCCTACGTCAAGTTATCCTTCCACAAAAAAAGTAACATTCATGTTGTAGATGGGGAAGAGAAGTCACTCCAAAAGTTTAATTTTTCATGCATTGCGAGGGAAAGTAGGATTCAAAAAATTATATGCTCAAAAGACTATTTCCAGGTATTAAATCGGGGAGATTTTTATTAAATGAAAATAAATTGTTATAATTTGAATATATTTAAACAATATAGTTGTGTTGTGCAGGTGTTGGGTGTGGATATCAAAGCGTCTATTGACAATGTTAAGAGAGCCTGCCAGTGATGTCTGTTGAAGAATGAGTTTCAAGTCAGGAATTTAGTGACAACTGAAAAAGTAAGGAAATTAGCAAGGGGCCTTCAGTTTGTTCATATACAAAGGTTATAAATAAAAATACAAATCTCAGCAAAATATATAAATTATTATATAAAAAAGTAATCACAAAAAAAAAAATCTTGGATTACACTTGGATATAAATGCTATGCTATTGACCACAAACTTAAATTTGGAGATACTTGTTTAGCTGACTTGAAATACATAGTAAAATCATTTAATCACAATGAAAATAATTCAATCTTATTTTAAAAGTTGTAAACCAATTTTCTATAAATTGTTCTAGAGCATGGCAGATGTATAATGGGAAAACCTATCCACAATACTATACAGACAAGAGCGTAGAGTGTCAAGACCCTACAAAAGGTAAATGGTAGTTTTAAATATTAATCTTGGTTTTTCTTAGGGGCAGGTGGACTAAAAAAAACATGTTATACAAAAGAAGCTATAATTAAGAGCCTTTTTTGTATTTCCTACAAATCCCTAGGTAATTTGCCACTGAAGGAGGGCCATTTGGTTCATCCCACATAGAAAATAACATTGATAATATCAATGGTTCTACACTCTTGGCTTTGCAATCTGGCACCTATATTCTATTTTTTCTTTTTCCTTGATTTCTTCCCATTACAGTGTGGAGGTTGAGGAGCTTTAACAGGGGATTTATATCCTTTAGGCATGTCACCTCCACACCTAAATTTATCAAATTTTTGTAATCATGTGAAATTGTGTGTATATGTCAAGTAGTTATGAGCAAGATTTTTACCTTGAATAATGTTATTTGTTATTATGA
The DNA here is from genome assembly GCA_037957365.1 of Torreya grandis. NCBI lineage: Eukaryota > Viridiplantae > Streptophyta > Pinopsida > Cupressales > Taxaceae > Torreya > Torreya grandis. The sequence continues at coordinate 3,203,652 of JARHVA010000563.1, read as the reverse complement.
ACTATTAAATTATTATTGATTTGGAAAAGTGATACAAATATATTGTTAATTACTTTTTATGTACAGTTCTACAGGATCATCACATTTGGGTTGGCCTATAGGAAGAACAAAAATGATGAACTATGGAATTCCCACTATTCTAATAATTTTAGGTGTCTAAGAGTCTGTAATATGGGAGGAGAAGTAAGAGAAGCTAGATACAAAAAAATTTAGATATTTTTTTTCTTCTTTAACATTCCACTTCATTGTTTGATTCCATTATAGGTGAAATGCTAATGATGTGTTTACTAGTATAATGCTCATTTTTATACCACTTTTTAAGCATATTTATGATATAGAATACTAGGAAATTTTCACTGTGGAATAAAGGGCCATTATTACTTAAAGGCTTTAATTATTAAGATTGCATATTTGAAATAATTCTAGGTAACTATCAGTACATTTCCCATATCTGTGTAATTATTAATGTAATTTTTTTTAAAAAAAAATGTTCTTGACATGAGTTGTCTTTTTAATAGGCTATTCGTAATTGGATATATAGCTTCACAATAGCCTCCAAGAAAGCTGAAATATTTATATGAAAGAATTCTACCTGAGATGAAATGATCTGTGTAGGCTAGTTTTTTGTCAAATAAAATGGTGCATCTTATTATCATATCATTTTCTTGGTTATCTTTTCTAATTTGGATATTCTATCTTGGTTGCCATTGTATTTTTTCTTTAGCTTTATTTTTCATTTAAATTCATTTACATTTTTTTCATGGTTTTAAAAAGTCTATTGTCTTTCACTTTCTCAGAAGTCAAAATGTTGAAAGAAATAATTGGATATTTATGACAACCCCAATTTTTGATATTTATGAAAGAATTAATTGTAGAAGCTTTTATAATTTTATTTACACATCCAACCTAGACAATCTCTTCATTTTTTATAAGCATCTTGTTGAATCTTTACAGTTATTTTATATTTATTTTAGATAGGTTCCATCAAGAAGCAACTTGATTTCTTTGTGGGGAGGTTCATAGGTTACGTTTGGCTGGAAATTTAGTGTATAGGTTGCAAAATATAATTTTAGTCTGACTTGAACTAGTATAATGAAATGAATACATGAATTTCTAAAACACTTTTTGCCTTGTATTTAGGCATCTTCTATG